>APFE030923136.1:0-28766 GCA_000404065.3 Pinus taeda | reverse complement strand
CAACTTCTAAATGGTTTGACTATGCAAGATAACTCTATGACCAGGTTCCCAAGGTTAACCCTCCCCCCTTGGTCAACACTGATATTGAACTCTTAACGATATAAGAGGTAGAGATCGGTATCAAGAAGTTGGGGGTTGGAAAAGCAAAAGACTTAGCTGAACTCCAAGCAAAATATCTAAAGTGGGGCTCAAATATTCTTGCACCTCATATTACAATTATCTTCAACAACATCATACAACAAGGGCTCCCCACAGATTGGACAACTAGTCTGGCAATACCTCTTTTCAAGAGCAGTGACGCCAATAATCCCTCCAATTATAGGACCATCATGATAAACCCTTTGTTTGCAAAGCTATTGGAAGCATGCTAGAAAACAAAATTAGCAAGTGGGTAAGCGTGCTAAAGGGAAAGAAAGTTTTAGACCTAAACATTCCATAGTTGATCATTGTATAACTTTAAGGCACATCATTGAAAAAGTTTGGGAGAAAAAAGAAGAAGTATTTTGTTTCTTTGTTGATTTCAGAAAAGCGTTTGATTCGGTTCCTAGGGATAAGCTTTGGCACAGAATGGAGGAACTTGGGTTTCATAAAAATTTGAGAGCAGTTGTGCATAGGATGTATCAAGAGATGAAAGTCAAAATTAGAACTTCAGCAAGCATTTCTAAAAGATTTAAAAGCAATATCGGGGTCTAGCAAGGTTTCCCACTGTCTCCTACCGCTTTTGGTTTATATATCGACAAGCTTGAGGAGTGGCTAAATTCATAAGGGGGTGATGGTATCTATTTGTGCAAGTTTGTTATAAGGCTTCTTTTGTATGCAGATGACCTTATTCTAATTGCTAAATCAGAGCTTGGTTTGAAAGAGCATTTACTATCCCTTGAGCATTTTTCTAGAAGTGTGGGGATGCAATTCAATATCAGCAAAACAAAAGTACTGGTTTTCTCTAAGAAAAGAAAACATAACTAACATAAGTTCTACTTTGAAGGCAACATTCTTGAAGAAGTTGCAGATTACAAATACCTCGGAATTGACTTCAAAAAAAATCTAAGCTGGAATGGTTGTAGAAAGAAAAGAACTTTGGAGGGTTGGAAAGCATTTTATGTTCTTCAAAATAGGTGTAGAGAGGCAGAGTTATGAGACTGGAAATCCACTCAAACCCTTTTTGGGCTTCTAGTGATCCCAGTGATTCACTATGGTTGTGAACTATCGGCCACTAGTACATCCGACATGCAGTGGATACAAATTTAGAAAATTCAGAAGCGCTTGATTACAAACAAATTCAAGATTAAAAGTGCAGTTTCATACGCTATTTTGTTAATAGAAACAAGGACTGCTCCTATTGAAGCAATTGCTATGGTGCGAGTCATAAGGTACTTAAAAAAAATTGAGCAAATGGAAGAGGGAAGATGGCCTAATGTTGTCTTTAATGATAGATTGAGCAAGAACAAAAGAACTTGGATGCAACAAAATAACAAATGGTTTAGTAAATGGGGTATTTGCTTGAACATGTGTCCCATAAATAGCAAAGAGATAAAAACTTTTGTTATGGAAAAGTTCCACAAGCATACTTGGGATAAGGAGCTACGAAGAAAGAAAAAGTACTATATTGAAGTGTTTAATCCCACTCATAGTCATCAACCAAAAGCATACATAGAGGCCAATATCTCTTGGAGAGCCAAAATTCTTACTCAGTTAAAGACGAATTCTCATCAACTCCGTTGTGAAACAGGGCACTGGAAAATGCCAAAAGAAGTGTGGGATGAAAGAGTATGCATTTTTTATTCTTCCGGAAAAGTGGAAACAGAAAAACATTTCATTTTAGAATGTGAGGCTTTCAAAGACAACATGGAAAGTTAGGTAGATATGTTGGCAGCTAGCTCTCGGGATAATATATTTAGCGAGGGGTTTGTCGAGAAGCTGGGTGCATTTATTTTGAAGCTTCACAAAAAAAGGCCAAATACATCACGCACATGAAGAAACAATCTGTCCCATAGGCTATCTTTAGCCTCGTGGACATTAAAATAATTTCTTTCTTTCTTTCTTTCCCCACCCCTCTCTGACCCTACGCTACAGAAAGAAGAAGTCTGAAAACATTTCTGAATACAGGTCACATCACAATGAATCGCAGAAACAACTATTTTTCAATTATGATTTCTATATGGTGGTGCAAATGGTCAATAATGGTGTCAACACTGTCATACCAGTACTGTGAAATCATTGAAAAATAAGAGTCTAACCAATAGATGGCTGGAAAACTCTAAAAAAAAATTATAAAATTAACTTCAAACAAAATTTTTCAATTTTTCAATTTTTGATCAAAGAGTCACTGATGGGGGAGTCAATAATTTACCCAATACTTTATTCCAGACCTTGAGCACGGATAATAAAAGCCTGAGCCCGCAAATTTGCACGATCAACCAAAAATAACTTGAATTCAGAGATGGTTTTTACTAATGAAAATAGATTTGTTATCATAAAAATGAGAGTCACCCCTTTGAAAATTTCAAGATTTAAAAAAAATCAATTTTATCAAAATCCTACCCGAATTTTCATAATTTAAACTTGATTACACTACGTGACAACTATTTTTAATATGCGTGGGCCGGACCACATGCAGTAGCGGATCCACGCGAATATACCATCACAAAACGATGATCTCTGAGGGTATGGCCCCACCACGTGAGTTGAGCGGGTCTACGATGAGTGAGATTATCTCTGAGTGCATGGCCTTACCACGTCATTTTAGCAGGTCCACGCGCATATACTAAACCGGATCCACGTCTGCGTGGGCCCAACCACGTGCAGTATCGGATCCACACGCATATACCATCACGAAAAGAGTATGTATGAGCGTATGGGCCCCACCACGTGAGTTGAGCTGGTCAACGCGCATATGCCTAATACGATGACTGAGATTATACGTGAGTGCATGGCCCTACCACGTGATTTGAGCAGGTCCACGCGCATATACTATCCGGAAAGATTTTCTCGAAGTGCATGACCCCACCAGACCTGGAATTTAAAATTTATTTTGCAGGCAACTTTGACCGTCACTTGTTTTTTAACACCTGTCATTTTATGTCACGGTTATGTCGTTATCGTTTACAATCGATTTTTTTAATTGTTTATATAAATTCAACATTTTCAAAATCTTAGAAGGCATTTATGTAAAATTTATAACTCAACTCGCCATCCTAACCAATCTTATTAAATTCTAAACCAATTAAATCTAAAAATATGCTTAAAAAAATTCAAAACTTATATTTAAAAAAAAAGCTATGGCTTTTGAGAACAATAAGTTGCTTTTAGTGCAAGTTTTCTATATTTATTTCATAAAAATAAATAAAGTCATCCATAATTTAAAAACAATTAAAATAAAATAAAATCCAAAAAAAATCTAAAATTTTTAGATTTGAGATCGTACTCATTAATCTAATATATAAAATACGTAATTTAACTAATTAAAAACTATTGAGACCAATAAGTTGCTTTTGGTACAAGTTTTCTACATTTATTTTATAAAAATAAAAATAGTCATCCATGATTTAAAAATAACCAAAATTAAATAAAAACCCAAAAATATTCTAAAATCTTTAGATTTGAGATCGTAGTCATTAATCTAATATATAAAATATGTTATTTAACCAATTAAAAACTGTGATTTAAAATTAAATAAAATCTAAAAAAATTCTAAAATCTTTAGATTTGAGATCGTAGTCATTAATCTAATATATAAAATATGTTATTTACTTTGTTAAAAACTGTGATTTAACTAATTAAATAGTGCTCACATATCAAATTTAAGTTTGATTTTTTTTTAATCAAAAACTGACTTTATGAATTTTTAATAAATTGCCGTCGAAAATGTTCCACGGAACGTCAAACCGCACAAGTCCACCTTTGGAATGCATGCGTCCATCGTAGGACCAATGGATAGCATCAACATGCATCAACTCCTTAATGGAGGGGGAGTTGTTTTTGTGTGTACTATTTTGGGTTCAAATCGAACAAGTCCAACTTTGGAATGCATGCGTCTATCGTAGGGCCAATGGAAAGCATCAACTCCTTAATGGAGGGTGAGTTGTTTTTGTGTGTAATATTTTGGGTTCGATCTTTTTACAGATTGGAGTAGAATAATTGAAGATATAAGTTTTTCAAATTATTATGAAATGATACTATATAATAGAATTAACTTATTTATATTGAGTTAATATTTTCTTTATGGTAGTTTATTGTTCGGTATTTACATTGAAGGAAACTAAGATAGTGTTATTTTGTCATATTGGTTTAGTAGACACCTTATTAGGGCATCTAGAGTTTAAATATGCTAGAGCCAGTTTGTGTAGTTTTTTGCTGAACATTGCGCAGTATTCCATCCCATATTTGTTTCAAAGAAATGAAAAGTTATGTGGTCTTAATAAATTTGGGAGGAAACCCATCGAATTCAACCTTTGAGTTTTTTGAAACGAGAAATACGAGGCACTTTTTATGTTAAACTGGGTGAGGTACAATAACAATTCAGTGGAGTCGACAAGTATTCAATTTGCCGCAAATCTAAAAGGAGGCAAAGCGATTGTATCAAATTTGGATCATGGTGCAACACTATTAAAAAGTTTATCAGGTTTTAGTGTGCGCTAGGAGGATCTTCATTTGTTAAAGAATTTATATGTAGGTCTTGTAATTTGCAGGGTGAATACAAACACGACCCTAGTTGAAGAGATATGCACAGATAATAAAAGTGTAGGGCTATCAAGGGGTGAGTTTGTTTACAATATATGTGTGTGTGATGACAATTTGAATGTTTTGAGATAATGGTGAGCGTTGCACCATATATTTCAAGTACCGATAAGGCCTCACATGTTGCAGTCCCTCTTTTCTAGTTCTTCTAGCAGAGTATTGCACTTGCCACATGTGATTTCTAGGCTTGAGTTTTTAGTGCTAGTTACTAATCTGGACTAATATTTGATGTAGATTCATCTATCCAGCTGCAATGGAGGTTCGGTTCTTGCCCATCCAACTTGTTTCTGCATCCCTAACAACTTGCAAGATTGGAAGCAATAAGGCACCATCTTCATGTAAGTGTTGTGGTGGTAGAGGTATTCTTAGTATAGGCTCACCAAATGAAGGTCCTTCAAAACTCAAATGAAGAAGAAAAAACGGAATCTACAACAAATATGTTAAAAAGGTCACACATTGAAGATATATAAAAACTCACGGTCACAGCAAGTACCGCCTATTGCCAAAAGACTAAGGAACTTGTAATGTTTTTTTGCATACATTTGATTTAACTCTTTAGCAACAGTAGATAAATTTCTTAAAGGTGTGGATGCCATAGGCACCAACCTCTCCAAAACTTGACCATCTCTCTAAACATCATTCCAAAACTATATTAGAAACTAATAAGGTTTAACCAAACAAAATAAACTATGAATTACCACACTACCATGTATTGTTTCTATTCTTCACAAGAGATATCAATTCACATTATCATCTCCTCAATAGATTTAGTAGCACAAAGATTACACATCCTAAGCTAGAATGATTAATTAATGGTAGTTTAGAGCATTATCACGCATCACCAACTATCCATACAAAGAGGAAAGAAACCAAGCCCCTTTAATAGCCAAATAAGTAAAAGGCTGACAATTATACCAATGAAGAAAAAAAATTGTCAAGCCATATTTTTTCCACCCCACATCTTCTCTTCTTAGAGTTTAATTGTAGTTAATCACCAATTTTTAATGTAGCATGAACAAATAACACAAGAATACACAAAAAGACACAAAAGTTTCTCATAAGAATATTTACAAATAATTGACAAAATCCTTCCGATAAATCATGGTATACATGCATATAATATGGGTAAGGAGATGTGTCATTTTCTTTTGTTCTATTTTTTTTGTCAAACATTGAATGACGAATATTGAAAATGATCAAACTATATAAAAATATAGATAAGTTTGCATGCTCTTTCCTACTCTGAAGCAACAAAAGACGAATTATTAGAAGCACTAACTACATGCAACACAACGATATTAAGATCCATAAACTCTCCACATAATTAAGTAAATTGTTATAACTTAACTGATTTGTAGCAGATAACATTTCTTATGTTTATTTTTTCTTATGAAACTCCATTTGTACTGTGTAGATCAAAATTAACCATTATATTATAAAAGCTAACTATCGAGACCAACAATGAAAAGTATAAGAAGATTGATAGGTATCACTAGGAACAATATTATTACTACTCATGGAACTACAAGTAGCAAAAAAATTATTTTATACAAACATCACCTCACCAATTGCACTTGCCATTGCACTAGCTAGATGTTTCATTTTGTTAATTAATAATTTCAATAACCATTCCTATTTTTTTTTAAACATGGGTTGAAACAACATGAAAATGAAAATTTATTTTATGTTGATTTAGCTTTGAAAACAACATGAAAATGCAATTATATCTTCTATAGATTTAGCTTTGAGGAAGAAACAAGCAGGGAAAAACCAAAGGGAATCCCATCCATTTTTTTAACCATAAACCATTGGAACATCAAAGGTTTATAAACATTTATTCTAATTTTTTATGATACTAAACTTTACAATGAAAATTGTAATAAGTTTGCCTCTGCTTCTCTCTCCCTTTCTTCTTGTTGTGCCCCATGTGAGCTTCGACCGAGCCATTTTCTGAATGGGAAGCGAGGGCGAGGGGAAAGTTAACCATAGCGCTGGCTCTGTGGATTTTGTAGATAGGGAGATCATGTGCAAGAGCAGCCTCTTGGGTTGTGTAGACAGTGCCCAACCAAAATCTGCCCCCCTTCTTACTAGGATCTCTAATTTCTACTACAAATTTCCCCCATGGTTGCTGCCTCACCCCTTTGTAGTGCATGCCACCACTTTCTCTATTTTTCACTTCAAGCAGTTGTGGTTTTACCTTTACAGCCTCTGCATTTCTTATAAATGGGCATGCAGAAAAAGAATAAGGAGATCAATTTTGAGTTGTAAAATGATTCTCATTGTTTTTAGATGTTAATCCCTCACTGCTATTTTGGCATGACCCCATGGCTTCTGGGACAAGGAGAAGTATGAAGACATTGAAGATGAGTTTCCTCCAATATCTGTCATATCTATTTTGTCCTCCACTTCCAGCAAATGGTGGTGAATCCACTCCAACATATTCTTGCCAATGTTGATAGATCTTGCAATGTCCCTCCTGGTTTCCGGCATGCTTATGGATTGACAAGGGAATGAGAAGTACATAGGAAAAATATTTTTGGCTCGTCAGCAAGAGTAGGTACATTGGATTGTCATCAATGAAGTCCTACATTTTGAATATTGCAAGAATGTGTTGCATATTTTTCCACTGCAACTTGCAACAATATTAAGCTCTCATGTTGTACATGTTAACATCAACGTGTTCAAACATCGAATTAGGCATACCCTGTCATTTCTACGAAAATTTATTGCAAAGTTAACTCCACAGGCATCTGTAGCGAGGAAGACTGCGTTAAGGGGTAGATCAACCAGAGAGACAATTCCTCACGACTTCTCTTTCTTGGAGTAAAATGCACGGAACACATTCCCATGAATATGAAAAAATTCTTCATGAAACTTTAGATGTGCATTCAAAATGGAAATTTGAATTCACAGTAAATCCATTTAATCACATCAGAGTAAGAGGTTTCTTGATTCCTCCACTGCACCAAGTACAACCACCATTCGAGGAGGGGAGTTAATTCCTGTGGTTGTTTCCTGATTCCTCCTGTTACACTGAGCACGACCTCCATTCGAGACAGGGAGTTAATGGATGTAGTTGTTGAGTTAATGGCGAGCTGCGGTTTTTGAGTTAACGACAAGCTGGAGAGGAACGAAAAGGACGAAAAAGGGAAAGTCACGTGTTAAATTTTGATTTGAGAACAACAAAAATAAAGCTTTGTGATTGGTTGGGTGAACAATGTTTTCTCACCCAAGCCCACAAAGAGAACGACAATTGGTGTAAATATATGGGGGGCAGGTTGTCACCCCTGCTCCACAATACAACAATTATACATATCTGGGGTCGGGGTCCAGTTGAATGGGAACCCTACCCTGTGGCCCATGCCACCATAGTTTATGCCATATGTGATGGGGCCTGCCCCCAACGGGCGGCCCCACAATATTACGTAACCACAGGCATCACAAACCACAATATGTCATGCCAAAACATTTTAACAAACAGCATTACAACAGGCATCACAAACCACAATATGTCATGCCAAAACATTTTAACTGTTTGCCATATTCAAAAACCGCCGCACCATATTAAACAATTAATGGTTATGATCAATGTGCTAGTTTAATTGGTTGATAAAACAATATCCCACGGTGGGGGTTGGCGATCTTGGAACCTCGACCTCTCGCCTTGATACCTCCACTCATAACCAATGCTGAAACACTGCTTCATAGTAAACTCTGCCACAACTTTACTTATATGCTTAGATGTGCCAATCAACAGAGAGAAAGCGCCGAGCAACGTGTGGTAGAACCTTGAGCTTGTGGCAGATGGAAGGAGGATCCACGATTCGAGTCAAAACATGAATTGCAGTGTGGAACCCTGACATGGATTCCGAAGCAGAACTATGCCGGCATGCTTTTCGAGCCATAATCTTTGTAGAGAATCTTAAGATGTTGCAAAGATTCCTTGGGAGGTAAAATTTCACATTATCATAATTTTATCATGTTTATAATCATTTTTATCAGCTTTTCATAGGGAGTGCGATGGTGAAGATAGATTCACCCTTTGAGAAGCAAAATTGCAGGTGCCCCACAGTACAAAATCTTTAGAGAATCTTGAGGAATCTTTAAATTCCCTTAAAGGCTAAATTTTTCCAGTGTCGAAATGTAGCCGAATTTATACTCATTCTTCTCAGAATTTTGCAAGGATCATGATGGCGAGATCATATTTTCAATATGAGTAGAAGATATCCATCCATCCAGTGGAGAGGAATCTTGGGGTAATATTTAAGATTCTCGAAGGCCCAGAATTTGACGGTGTCAGAATTGGACAAGTTGAAAATCGATTTTACACTACTCGTTGTCAAAAATTCAGTGGTGCAATCAATTTCAGCAACTAAGCCTTTCATTTTTCGGCCATCTTTGAATGTGGAGGTACATGATGCAATTATGTCATGTGTCCTTTTGTTTTGCTGAGATGATGTATTATCGTTGAGATCCTTGTGTAACACCTTGTTGAGGGATGTTTGTTGCCACATTATTGTGAGAGTTTATTAGCTTGTCATGCTGAAGGAAGACCCATTTTGAGTGAGAGTTCCTGTAGGGAGAACTTCTCGTGGAGACACACGCCACTCTTGTTGAGGGTATTTGTCCTTGTTATGACAAAGAACATGCCATGTACATCATCATTATTTTTCGAATTCAATGAAGTGGCCTCTGTGAAAAATTCTAAATAGAAATTCTATTATTGCAGTAAATATTTATTTCACCTACTTATTATTCCGAATAAGTTATTTATGAAATCCCTTCAGTAAACATTAAAATAAATTCTATTGTAGATATCACATCATTATACAGAAATAAATATATGCACAAGGATCAATCACATCAACACAGTTATTTTTGGACAATTATCCCCAAAAAAACCCAATGTGGGAAAACCGATGGAGTAGAGGAGGGTTTTATTAATCTTCAGCAACAATCGCTTTTACCAAAAAATTTACAGGAGAAAACACCTGAGTATTTTTTTCCGAGACTTTTTGACACCCAAGAGAGCTTCCTTTCTCTACTGTGTCAACCCTGTGTCATTCTGCATGGCTCTGTGTAGCTATAGTCCCTCATTGCATCATCCTTGTGTCTCTATGATTTGCGTCTCCCTCTGCGTTATCTCTCAGGGTAAATTCTTATGAGCTCACTAATTGCTGTTAATCCCCCTCTTCCTCCACCCTGCAACTCTCCCTCTGAAATCGATCTTCTTCTCTTTGAGAATCGATTTTCCTTGAGATAGTGAGTATCTGTTGGTTGTCTCTAAATGACCCTCAAGTCTTCTCTTATACTTTTCCTGTTGACGAATCAACGATCAAGATTAAGTCTCTAAACAACAACTAAGATTAAAACAGGCTTGATCTCGTCTCGTAGAAGCTTCCCATCCTTATCTTTATTAATACCCATTAATATTTTTATTTTCCTAAGTTTAGACTTAGGAACCCATTAAAAATATTAATTATTTTAATAAATCCTCATTTGGATGGAATTTCTCAAAACGATTTATGGGTATTGAAGATCTCATGTGCCTTAGCCTCTCCACCAATTTTCATGGCCAGAGCACATCTGAAGCTACCACAAATCAACACTCCCTCTTAGCGAGGAATGTGCTCTAATAATGCTTCACCATTGGAAACATCACACTGATCCTCTGCACTGGTACCTATGCTGATATCTGGCCTGCTTCCTTAGATCATCTGCACTACTGCTTCCTATACTACTACCCATGACACTGCTACTGCCACTGCTACATATGTACTGCATCTCCCTCTTAATCTACTACATCATGCTTCCCATAGCATCACCACTGCTAACTGTTGCATTGCATAACCTGATACTTATCCATTTCTACTACTGAAATGGATTCTTTACCATCCCCATCTTCTCCCTGAAATAAATGAACTTTGTTCTTCCTAGGGCCTTAGTGAGGATGTCTGCCACCTGTTCTCTTGTAGGAATGTATCCCAACTGTATTGCTCCTCGTTGGACACAGTCTCTGACAAAGTGACACCTAATATCAATGTTCTTCCACCCATCATGAAATACTGGATTCTCAGAGAGCTTGATGCAACGTTCAGTTCAACAGGGACAGGTGGTAGAGAATCAGATTGCTATCAGTTGTGACTATAGTTGTGCACCAGATCTTGCACAATCAAAGAATTGAGTATGCCAATTAGTTTGCCCACGTATTTTCCCAAATTTTAGCTTATGCTCACGTTCACACAGCGTGAGTGACTATTTTGCAGGTGCAAAACGAGTTTGGTGAGCCATTTCTCATCAGTTCTTGAGCAGGTATTGAGCAGTGGAGGCAGGCAAGCAGTGGAAGAGATTTGGAGATCAGATCTGAGCTGTATTGTGTGTAACAGAGGTGGAGATATTTGTGAGAAGTATTATGCTGTGTAATGTTACATGACTCAATCATTAATATACAGATAGTTGGGGTTTTTAGCGAGATGCTTTCCCCGGGATACATACTGTGTTAATGTGTGAATGCTCTTGATGTTTTATTGTTATTGATGCTGCTATATTGATGATCAACGTAGAGGAGCTTATGTATTGTGTATGTTTTCCGGAATAGTACATGATCAGGATAATCTCCATTGAATATGTGTTAAATTATTCAAAATTTCTACACCATAGGCCTACAATCCTGCATCCTGAATCTCTTCAGGATTTCTAAAGCTTATCTCCCTTGTCCAAGGAAGATCTCACCCTTCTGTTGCCAAACTTCCAACCCCAGGAAATAATGCATCTATCCCAAATCCTTCATGTTGAATTATGTGGCTAGAGTCTTCTTGCAGTCCTCGATGAGCCTGGATGATCGTGTCACGAAGAGATCATCCACATATAAAACTAGGACTAGAGGCTCCTCCTATACAACTAGATAGTAGAGATTGGCATCTGCATCACTCTTGATGAACCCCATCTTCTACAATTAGCCATCAATTCGACCATACCATGCTCTAGCCTATTTAAGCCCATACAAGGATTTCTTTAATCTGCGTACATGAGATTTCTTCTCATGTGTCTCAAAGCCTTCTAGTTGTTCAATGTATACTTCCTCTTCTATCAACCCATTTAAGAATGTTGTCTTGACATCCATCTGATGAATCTCCCACCCCATCTGCGCTGCAAGAGATATCACGGTTCTAATAGATGTATACCTGGCTATTGGGGCAAAGGTCTCTTCATTCTATTCCTTCCTTCTGAGCATACTCCTTAGCTACAAACCTAGCTTTGTATTTCTCCACACTGTTGTCTGCAACATATTTGATCTTGTTGATCCTTCTCGAACCTACCATTGATTTGTCTTGAGGCCTAGGCACCACTTCCCAAACATCATTCACCGTTATAGATTTGTATTTCTCCACCATCTCATCCACCCATACTTGATGTTGAACAGCCTCCTAAAAACTGGAGGTTTCTCCAACCTGAGCTACTAAGGCCTGGTATCTATCTGGATGTCTTTGCTCCCTTTTACTGTTCTTGGGTGCACCAATGAAATCTTCTACATCCCGTAGAATCTGTCAGAGTTTCCGGATTGTTCTTCCTATGGTAGTAGGTGCATCTATCAACTCTTCCTCTTCCTGTGATTCCTCTTATTATGAAGGAGAATTTCTGGTAATAGCTTCCGCTGGTTGAAGTGGTTTGACCAATGACTCGTTATTTGACTGCTCCTCAGAAGGCATTTCTCTATATTTTTTGAAAGTTCTATCCTCCATGAACTTTACATCTCACCAAACTACTACCTTCCTGCTCCTTGGAAGATAGATTCTATATGCCTTAGCATTCTCGCTATATCCCACAAGATATCCTTTCTCTGTATTTTGATCTAACTTCTTCCTCTTCTCCTTGGGTATATGACAATATGCTAAACTCCCAAATATCCTGAAATGACTAACTTCAGGTGTCTTCTTGGTGAAGACCTGATCTAGAGTAATCTTGCCCAATTCCCTATGAGGAGTTCTATTCTTGACATAGACTGTCATGTTCCATGCTTCTGCCCAAAGGAATTTTGGCATATCCTGATCATACATCATTGCCCTAGCTGCTTCCACAATAGTCCTGTTCTTCCTTCTTGCTACTACATTCTGCTCTGGATTGTAGGGATTTGTCCACTCCCTTCTGATGCCCTCCCTAGTGCAAAAATATTTGAAGTACTTGTTAACATAACCTCCACCATTGTCTGAGCACAACACTTTTATCTTCTTTCCTGTCAGATTCTCTACTAGAACCTTAAACTCTTTGAATCGACTAGAAACCTCATCTTTGGTTTTCAGAAAGTAGATCCAAGTCTTCCTGGAATGGTCATCAATGAAGGTGACTAAGTATTCAACACCACTAAGATATTTTGTGGACATCGGTTTGCAGATGTCTGAGTGTATCAATCCTATTACACTCTTGGTTCTATTGTTACTTCTTGGAAACGCTTCTTTTGCATACTTGCCCAGAGCACACCCTCTGCATACATCACCTCATTCAATACTAAGATGTGGAACTCCTGTTATAGTTTTTCTGAGAATTCTCAAAGCCCCATGGTGCAAATGTCCCATCCTTCTGTGCCATAGTTCATTCAAATCCTTGTCTCCATTACTGCCTACCAATGCCATTGGTGATTCTAGCTACAACCTGTACAACCTGCTACTTCTGGTTCTGAACTGGACCTTCTTTTTCCAACTCAGGTGTTTGATGTATACTTTCTCCTTAATGAATAAAATGTCATAGCCTTTGCTTTGAAGTTGAGATACGGAAAGTAAGTTCATCCCCCGTTCTGGCACATGTAGCACATTGGTAGCTCGAAACCACTCTCCAGTTTTTTTTGAAAAACTATAGTACCTTTCCCTACTGGAGTAAACTTTTCCTTATTCCCCATGGTGATCTGAAAATTCATCCTTTCTTCTCGATAATCTGAAAAACATTCTTAGATCCTTGTCATATGCTAGGAATCTCCACTATCTATATACCAAACCCCCAAGGAGGCAGAGCTTGCTACACAAGCAACTTCTTCTTCCAATCTGGAAGCCAACATAGAATAATCATAATTTATGTCTCTTGTGCATTCTTCTAAAAATATGCCCAAGTCTCCTGAAATGGATGCCTCTGCATCATTCTCTTGACCCATAACTAATTTTCCCTTCCTGTCACCGAATCTTTGCTCTGATACCATGTGAAAATTTCTAAATAGAAATTACGTTACTGCAGTAACTGATTTATTTCACCTACTTATTATTCCCAATAAGTTATTTATGAAATCCCTTTAGTAAACATTAAAATAAATTCTACGACAGATATCACATCATTATACAAAAATAAACATATGCACGATAATCAATCACATCAACACATTTATTTTTGGACAATTATCCCCAGAAAAACCCAATGCGGGAAAACTGGTGCAGTAGAGGCAGGTTTTATTAATCTTTAGCAGCAATCGCTTTTACAGAAAAATTTACATGAGAAAACACCTAAGAATTTTTCTCTGAGACTTTCTCACACCCTGGAGAGCTTCCTTTCTCTACTGCGTCAGCCCTGCGTCATTCTGCGTGGCTCTGTGCAACTCTGGTCCCTCATTACGTCATCCCTATGTCTCTCTGGTCTGCGTCTCCCTCTGCGTTGTCTCTCAAAGTAAATTCTTATGAGCTCATTGGCTGCTGCTAATCCCCCTCTTCCTCCACTTTGCAACTCTCCCTCTAAAATCGATCTCCTTCTCTTTGAGAATCAATTTTCCTTGAGATACTGAGTATCTGTTGGTGTGTCTCCAAATGACCCTCAAGTCTTCTCTTATACTTTTCCTGTTGACGAATCAATGGTTGATATTAAGTCTCTAATCAACGGATAAGTTTAAAACAGACTTGATCCTCATCTCTTAGAAGCTTCCTATCCTTATCTTTATTAATACCCATTAATATTTTTATTTTCCTAAGTTTAGACATAGGAACCCATTAAAAATAAAAATTATTTTAATAACTCCCCATCTAGATAGAATTTCTCAAAACAATTTCTGGGTCTTGGAGATCTCATATGCCTTAGCCTCTCCACCAATTTTTATGGCTAGATATCATCTGATGCTACCACAAATAAAAAACCTTGACACTCTTGACACTGGGCCCAGAGACATAACCCACACTGGGTGAACTCTGTTATCAATGTGTTGTGTTCTGGGTTTGTTGATCATCATTATGTTTCCTCTTGTTTCCTCTTGTTTAAGCATGCACATGTGAATCTTTTATGCTCTTTTAAATACAATTCTATTAACATCACAAAAGTAAAAGGTCTTGGTTAATTTCGGTAGTTGAAGAGATCCAGATCAATATGTTTAAAAAAAATCAAATAAGTCTTAAAAAAAAAAAACATGATATCAATTTTTTTGAAATTTAATTAAAATCAATTTCACAAAAGTTGTAAAAATTAACTCAAAACAACATAACCAACATTGCTATCACAAAAAAATTTTCAACTAAAATATTTGGAAAATAGTTGCAATAAACAGTTGGCCTCTACAATGTAGGATATAAGAACAATCTTTATGTAAAGAGATAGGGCTTCAATATTTTAGTTGAACAATAAGCACTATGAAGTTAGTTGTTTGTTGTTTTTCATTCCATTTGTTGGATGTTGCATTGTTCTCTGTTAATGAATATGATACTACACTATTCTCATATACTGATTATGAGACGTGCCAAAGGACAACCAAGATGTGCATCCCACAATTCTAAGGCGACATACAATTATAGTATATTTGATAACTTAGACTAATCACTAGTTGCAATGTCAACATTAGAAGCACTTCAAACTTTCCTAATGCAAAAAAAGGCCTTGCACTTCAGGCTAGGTGCCATCAACCCTTGTGATTTTGGTTTGATCACATTTGAGGTCGACAATTCCAAATCATGACTCCCATCATTAGTTTCTTTCAAGACTCCAATTACCATATGAAAACTCACCATTCATTGATTCATTTTTAATAAAGATGCACCCACTTACATCATGTCAAAAAATCATATGGCATAATCTAGGGTCCCTAGAGCATGTAACCTCATCCATTACCCTAAGGGCATATGATGGTTTCCCTTTGTAATCCATAGGACTCTTCTAGAACATACCAGTAAAGCTTTTTAGTAAAATAGTTCACATTAACATTGAATTCCTTGATGCCGCATATGGGCCTTAGAATTGGCATCTTTTAACATTATTTTTTCACTATTCTTAATCATTTTCAATTTCCCAATGACCCCATATTAGTCCGTTCTAATGCCTATATGTGTGATTTAGACTTAAAGTGTTTCCCATTGCCTTTTCTTAGTATTTTACATGAATTTATGATTAAACATTACAAATAGATCATATTTGTATTTATCTTTGAGTTAATTTGCAAGGCAATGTGTTAGACAGGTTATTATGTAGGTTGTATTATTTCCACAGGGGATATTTTGGGTTGCTCGCCACTAGTTGCTGACACTTGCTCGCCGTCAGTTGCTGACAATTGCTTTCCATTATTACTGACCCTCGCTTATCACCAATTCCTGACACTCACCCTCCACTATTGTTGCAACTCAGAGATATGGTTGTTGTTGCAATTCAAGATGCTACATGTTGCTACAACTCCATCCAAATTGATGCAACTCCGACTATGTTGTTGCAACTCCATCCATGTTGCAACAACTCCGACAATTTATACGAAGTCAACTTGCGATGAAATTTATGGAAAAATGGAGATGAATATGGAAATTCTAAAACATGGGTTTTTTCCAAAATGAGCCAATTTGAGTTTTTGAAGGCATGTTTCTAAAAGTCAACATGCTTTGGGAGATATGGTTGTTTTTATAGACACGTAAAACTATGATTTGTTGTTACAATTGTTTTCTAAACTTTCCAACTCTAGCATAAACGAATTGGCCACCAGATCTACATTCTTATTTTTTCAACAATGCAACATATCACAACTAAATGTGTATTGATCAAGAAAAAATCCAAAGCATGTAATTTGGAAAAAATTGTATGTTCAAGGGGTTTAGTTCATTGTTGTTGTAACAATTTCTTTCTATGAATTATCCATGCATGTATAAATATAGTAGGACATCATTATGTAAGGGGGTGACTATGAGTAATGTCCAATTAATGAATGGAGTAATTCATTAAGCTTTCTTCTCATCGTAGTTTGTGAATTCGCAGTGCATGTGATTTAGTTTATTATTTTCTTTTTCATATTGATTTATTCTAATTAGTTAATTAATTAATTTAGTTTGTATTGTCTATGAAGACAATGTTGATATAGAATAACACTATGTTCTATGGAGGTAAGGCCCACTTTAATAGAGAAAAGTGTTGTGTAATTTAGTTAGTTTCTTGATTTATGGTTGTGTAGTTTAATTACTTATTTATTTCTATCACCAATTTCTTCATTCAATTTGTCCATGTAACTAAATTATTCATGCTAGGTTGTGTAATTTATTTTTCATGCTAGATTTCATTTATTTATTTCTAATGTATATATTTCAGATTGCATTGCATTCATGTTGTTGAATAAATGATCTCAACGTGATGATTACGTTTGTTGGTCAGAGTAGAGACATTGATCATAATTGGAAAGGATTAGTCTTTACTTTTTGCAAGTGATAATTTACTTTCCCACAAGTGTGTTCTTTACTTTTTTCAATTGTGAATTTACTTTCCTGCAAGTGTGCTCTTTAATTTCCTGCAAAGTGTGGAAATGATTGCAAGTGTGGTTTAGACTCTAGAGTTTGTAGAACCTTGCCAAGGCTTTGTTGGAAATAATACTAAGATGGGGGGTTGAATCAGCATTAGCAATTTAACAATTTTTCATTTCCATAGACAAATTGATATATGCTACTCTGTTAATTAAACCTGCGTATATACACAATTGTGTTTAGAGAAAACCGCGTATATCTTGCAGACTTATAATTTAGTTAACTGGCCTTAATCTGTGTATTAGAACCATACAACAATAATCAAGTGCAGTAAACAATACAGGCAATCACACACATGAACACAAGATATAAGGTGGAAACCCAATGTGGGTGAAAACCACCTGTTGCAATTTGTCTCTATCTTCTTTTAATAAGAAACTTCTTTTTACAATATTTCTGTACTGGTGCAGTCTTATACCAGTACGTAGGCTTTCCTACCTGTAGAAGGCTACAAAACCTTCTCATCGTTCTTCCAGCTTCTCCTGAAGGGAAGCTACAACCCCTTAGATCTTGTACTAGCTGATGTACTAGTACATAGGTGCTGACCTATAGAAGGCTACAACCTTCTCTTTTCTTCCAGGGACCATGTTTCATAAATTTTCAGACTGGATCCATCAATGACATCAATCAAACATCAAATGTATCTGCATCAACCAATCTCCTTTGCACCAAGCAAAACTGAATCAAACAATCACTTCTCTGAATGTTGTAACCAGAATACAGTAACAGTAACCAAAAACCAATCCTGAACCCAGAACACTACATCAATAAACAAAAGTAGCTAAAACATATTTTATGAGATGTATGCTACTTCAATATGTGGAACTTGCGTGCATACGCTGCTGTATTAAGGCAAACCTGCGTATACACCTTTTTGAATTACTGAACCAGTGTGTATACATGCCTTTTCTAAGCTGAACCTGCATACAGATCTATAAAAGATAATTTACCCTTTTCAACAATTCAGACAATAGTTATACCAAGATCATCAGATTTATAGATCAAGTCATGCGCCAAATATAACAGATCAAAATCACACAAAGATACTTCTCTTCAAGCCTTAAGATCTTGATCCATCAGTAGAACTTATCCTTCTTCTAGTGCTCAGGTTCCTCCTTGATTCAGATCCAGCTATGCACCATAACCCAATGACCAGTATTCTAGATCTTGCTCTTCATAAGATATTCAATCCTTGAGTGCCCTTGCCTAATGATCTCCTTCCCCTTTTATAGTCTTAGGCCTTACTCAATACCATGGTCCAAAACCACTTAGAACCAATACTTGAGACCCAATACCTGGGGTCAACACTTCAAACGAGATACCATGGTCCAAAACCATAGGTCCAAATACCAAAGACTAAATACCATGGACTAAAAACAAGTTTTCCCACATGTACGTGCTTTTCCTTGCATGAAAGCGTGTGCATACGCATACGCTCCTTTTGATCGGTGATCCCGTGTGTATACGCGATTTGGTTAAGTGGAACCTGTGTATATCTCTTTTTCCTTCATTCTAAGAGCCTAAACTGTGATCTATCATCTGAGTGAGTTGCCATCAAGGACAACACCTATGTCATAGTGCCAAACCTGTGTCATAATGCCAACAATCTCCCCCTTTGGACTTGATGGCAACCCCAAGTCACTCAAAGTCATTCTCCCCCTTTGTCATCAAGGGCAAAGGGTTATGCTCCCCCTGAGTACATGCTGAAATCTCTGCTCTGTTGTGCTGTCCATGCTCCCCCTGACTATAGGCAAGGTCTGTAAAAAGATGTTCTACAAGAAAGAACATGACTTTATACATCATAAATGACCTTCCTATCATCAAAGTCTCATACATACATCCATCTCCCAACCAAGTGGGGATATACCAATATTGACTCATCCAACTAACCAAGTGGGGATACACCGAAAGTTTACACATGATAAGACAAGAACATTACATCATCCATCCTAGATATAGTGGGGAAACCAAAATAGGTCGTTACATGACCTTGATAATAAAAGAAATACATGACATAGAGACTAAGTATCTAAGACAAGACTATGATAGTCATCAGAAACTATCATCAGCAACATTTGTCAATCATCATCCAGACCAGCAACCATGATCTTCCTCTGCACATGTTCCACCTGAATCAAAAACAATTTTGAAGTAGTACCAAGATCTTCTAAGATAATGCCAACAATGCATTATTAGAAGTAAATGCTCCCCTTGAACCTATGCTAGATGCTCTCTGTCAGACCCATATCAGACTCTTTTCATCCTGAGTCTGGCCCACTGATATTATTCAAACCAACATATATGCGACTGTATCCACATAAACCAGCGTATGTACGCAGATGCACTTCATGAAACTCGCATACAACCACTGTTCTCTGAATCCGATAAGTGTCAACAACAAGATGATGCATCAACTACTCCCAGCTTCTGTTTGAGGTATTTAGATGTCTCCCTAGGTAGTGTATTGGTAAATATATCAGCAACCTGTTCCTTGGAGGGAACATACTCCAATTTGACCTTTTGTTTAAGCACTTGTTCCTAGAGAAAATGGTATTTGATAGGTATGTGCTTGGTCTTTGAATGCATGACTAGATTCTTTGAAATGTTGATTGCACTTGTATAATCACATAGAATGGAGATGGGTGGAGTACAAGTGATTTGAATGTCTTGCAGTGTTTGCATCATCCAAAGGAATTGTGTGCATCAAGATGCAACAACCACATATTCTGCTTCAGCTGTAGATAATGAAATTGAACTTTGTTTCTTGCTGAACCAAGATACTAATCTAGAACCCATAAGGAATGCACCACCACTAGTGCTTTTTCTGTCATCCATGCTTCCTGCCCAATCTGCATTTGTATATGCATGAAGTGTGAGATCTGTATCTCTAGGATACCATAAGCCATAGTTTTGTGTTCCTTGAAGATATTTGAAAATCCTTTTAACTGCTTGAAGGTGTGCTTCTTTTGGATTTGCCTGGAATCTTCTAACTATTCCCACTGCATGCATGATGTCTGGTCAGGTACCTGTCAGATAGAGCAGACTACCAATCATGGATCTATAGGTTGGTTGATGTATTGTTGTTGATTCATCATTTGAGTTGAGGCTGCATCTTGTTACCATAAGGGTACATACAGGTTTTGGATCTTCCATGCCATATTTCTTCAAGATTTGCTTGAGGTACTTGGTTTGTGATAGAAAGATACCATCTTTGTTTTGTTGTTTTTGTAAACCAAGAAAATATGTGAGCTCACCAAGGAGGGACATTTAAAATTCTTTCTGCATCACCAGGGCAAAGTTTTGACTCATGGCTTCTTCATTGCTACCAAAGATGATATCATCAACATACACAACACGTATTAGCAGTTTATCATTGTCATTTTTATATATGGATTGCTATTTGTTGATCCTTTTGAAAAGCCTTGTTGATGGAGGTATTTGTCTAGACGATAATACCAAGCCCTTGGAGACTATTTAAGACCATAGAGAGCCTTTCTGAGTCTGCATACAAGTTTTGGATCATTTCCAAGGATAAATCAATCTAGCTGCTCAATATACACTTCTTCTTCTAAGTCTCCATTTAGAAAGGCAGATTTCACATCAATTTGATATACTTTGAACTTCTGAAAGCTAGAAAGAGCAAGGAGCATTCTTATGGTTCAAGTCTGGAAACCGGTGCAAAATTTTCTTCAAAGTCTATACCATCTTGTTGAGCATACCTTTATAAACAAGTCTGGCCTTGTTTCTAATAACATCTCCATTTTCATTCAGCTTGTTTTTGAATATCCATTTGGTCCCAATGACATTCTTATCATTAGGTCTAGGAACCAATTCCCAAGTGTTATTCTTTTCAATCTGCTCAAGTTCTTCATTCATGGCCTTGACCCAGCATTCATCTTTGCATGCTTCACTTACATTTCGTGGTTCGACGGAGGAGAGCAATGCTAGATAGCTTGAAGCTTCTGTAATAGTTCTTCTTGTTTGAACACCTGCCTCTTTCTGCCCCAAAATTTGAGTCTCTGGATGATTCGTATGTACATACCTGGATGGAGTATTTTCTTCTACCCTTATCCGTTCTTTTGGTGCCTCATAGGTTTCTTCTTTATCGTTAGTATGATTTGAAGTTTAAGGATAGTCCTCTTCATCTTCAAAATCTCTAGTTTTTATCTGCTTCGGATTGTCGCCTTCTTCATCAAGCACCACATCAATACTTTCAACAATTTTTCGAAGTCTTTTATTGTAGGACTTATATCCTTTACTTCGGGAAGAGTAACCAAGGAGAATGCCTTCATCTACTCTAGGTTCAAACTTGCCAAGATTTTCATCAGTCCTTTTGATGTAACATTTGCTTCCAAAAACTTTAAAGTATTTTATCGTAGGAGTCTTACCATACCAAAGTTCACGAGGAGTTTGAGTGCTGTTTACCAGGACGTTTGTTTTGTTGAGAATAGTAATGGCAGCAAATGCAGCTTCACCCGAGAAGGTTGCAGGAGTTCTAGACTCATCAAGCATAACATGAGCCATCTGTTGAACCATTCTATTCATCCTTTCCACTACTCCATTTTGCTGAGGATTCCTTACAATAGAGAATTCCCTTCTTATTCCATGTTCTTCACAAAAGTCAAAAAATTCATCCGAGGTAAATTCCCCTCCTCGATCAGACCTGAGGCATTTGATTCTGCGATCTAATTCATTTTCAATCAAGGCTTTGAAAGCTTTGAACTTTTCGAAAGCTTCATATTTATGCATTAGAAGTCCTATCCAACACATCCTGGAAAAGTCGTCAATGAACAATATAAAGTTTTCTTCTCCACGAGGTGACTTTTTCCTTGATGGACCACATAAATCAGTATGGACAAGTTCAAGTGGCTTACTAGATGATCCTTCCTTCTCAGGGAAATGTGTTCTGGTTTGCTTATCAAACTGACATGATTTGCATATTGTATTGTCTATAATTTTGATGCCAGGAAGATCATGAACAACCTAATATTTGCATGATTTCCTTATCTGAGGGAAGCTTAGATGCCGCAATCTTCTGTGCCATAGCTAGTGTTCATCATTCTTGCTTAGATATCATTGTTGTTGTCCTCCCTTGAGTATGTATAAATTATTTGGAGTTCTTATGCCTTTGATCACTGTTTCTCCTGTATCAAGCTCACGAACAATACATCCATGTGATCAAAATGTTACCTCATTTCTTTGATCACACATTTGGCTAACACTCAATAGATTATGCTTTAATCCATCAACATACATAACATTTCCAGCTTTGACTTTTTCTTTCAAAAGAACATAACCTTTACCTTTTATGAGTGCAGGGGTGTTCCAAATGAGACCTTCCTTTCCTTTTCTAAGGAACTATATGACTGAAGTTTTTCTTTATCACCTGTCATATGTTTCGAGCATCCACTGTCGATGTACCACTGATTCTCTGTCCTTCCGCATATAAGGCTATACCACATCTTTCTAGTTGTGGTTCTTTCTTTCTCCATGTTTTGGGATCCAATGGAGCTTGCTCCTTCTGAGATGTTTGCCAAAACTTACTCCTGCATTCAGAATCTTCATGACCGAAGTTGTTACAATTAGAGCATTCTATTTCATTTTCAAGAGCAGAAAAGTTATTGTAGGTCCTCTTCATGATCCCAGTCACACTCCTTTGATTTCGTGCTTCTCGAGTCATGATGGTCTTGTAGGCAACACATTGAGTAGCTTTGTGTCCAAAGTTATGACATGGAAAACATTGGCCATTAAAGAAATTCCTGCGATTATCAAATCTACCGACCAAGTGATTGTGGTTTCCATTGACATTCATTCTTGAGGAAAATTGAGAATGATTTACTTGCGGTTGGTTGTAGCTTTTGTTCATCCTTGAAGTAGATTGAACCCGATTTACTTGGTGATCTCTGTTCATCCTTGAAGTAGATTGACCCTGATTTACCTGGTGATCTGCTTTATGCCTTTGCTGACGATTGTCAACTTGTTCACTTCTACTTGCTGCATCAAGATAACTTTTGGAGGTGGATGGCTTCTATGCTTGAGATGCTTCTTCAATATATCCAAGACCTGTCTTGATTAGAGGAGAACACTGCACTTTGATAATCTCATCTAAAGTTTAAGATCCTTTAGCAAATCTAAAATTAAGAACTTTGGTTTTCTCAATATCTTTTCTAAGTCCCACGATTTCACATTCTAACTTTTCATTATGTTTTTCCCTTTCAGCAAGTTGGAATGTCAGAGTATCTATGATCATACTCTTTTCTTCTAAACAGATTTTAAGTTTATAAATTTCTTCATAGAGATCATCTTCATCTATAACATATAAGAAATCATCATGTTCAAAAGCCATCAAAAGTCTATAATCATTACCATGTTCTTCTTCATCACTATTTGAAAGTCCATCACTGTCTTCATGTGTATAATAACTCTTCTTACTTACGTTCTATTTTCTGTTCCATTTAACTGGTTCCTTACCTTTTTCAAGCTTATCTTTATGAGGACATTTGGCTGCATAATGACCGACTCTTCCACAAGCAAAGCATTTGAAAGGTAGCTTACCTCTGAATCTTCCAAAACCCCATTGAAGCTTCTTGACAAAGTCTGATTCTTCCTCTCCTTTTGACGTATGCCCTGACTCATTGTATTCTCCTTTTCTTGAAGCTTTGAATGCGACTTCTCTCCTGTCTGATGGACCCCCTTTTCTCATTTCGAAAGTAGTTAGGATTCTATGTAGCTGTGACATGGTGATACTATGAAGATTTTTCTTTTCTTCTATGGCAGAAACTTTTGATTCAAACTTAGAAGACAAAGATCTTAAAACCTTTTCAACTAAAGTAACTTCTTTTATCTCTTCAACCAAGTTTTTCATCCGATTAACAATCTCATCTATATGTAAGAAATAATTAGCCACACTTTCATCATTGTGCATTCTGAGAGTTTCATATTGAATTTTGAGAGATTGTAGTTTTGCACGTTTTACATGATCGTCTCCTTCATAGCTTAGAATGATCTTGTCCCATATTTCTTTGGCAGTTTTGAGCTGCATAACCTTAACGAATTATGATTGAGATAGACTCCCTAATAGAGTATTGACAACCTTTGCATTTGTTTCATACTTCTTTTTACCAGCCGTATCTGTAGGAGTTGCTGATGGAAATGTCTGTCCTCCTTCCACGATATCCCAAACTTCTGTACCAAGAGATTGAAGATAGGCTATGGTTCTTACCTTCCAATAGACGAAGTTGCCTCCATCAAAGATTGGTGGCCTGATGGATGCCTCTTTTTCATAGTTGCTCATGATGATAGATCTTCCTTCAAGCGATCAAGCTTCTTCTGAGGGACCTGCTCTAATACTAATTGTTGGAAATAATACTAAGAGGGGGGGTGAATCAGTATTAGCAATTTAAAATTTTTCCATTTCCATAGACAAATTGATATACGGTACTTTTGTTAATTAAACCTGTGTATATACGCAACTGTGTTTAGAGAAAACCACGTATATCTTGCAGACTTCTAATTTAGTTAGCTGGTCTTAATCTGTGTATCAAAACCATAAAACAATAATCAAGTGCAGTAAACAGTACAGGCAATCACACACATGAACACAAGATATAAGGTGGAAACCCAATGTGGGTGAAAACCACTTGCTGCAATTTGTCTCTATCTTCTTTTAATAAGAAACTTCTTTTTACAATATTTCTGCACTGGTGTAGTCTTATACTAGTACACAGGCTTCTACCCACAGAAGGCTACAACCTTCTCTCGTTCTCTAGCTTCTCCTGGAAGGGAGCTACAACCCCCTTAGCTCTTGTACTAGATGATGTACTAGTACGTAGGTGCTTACCTACAGAAGGCTACAACCTTCTCTTTTCTTCCAGGGACCACATTTCATAAATTTTTAGACTGGATCCATCAATAACATCAGTCAAACATCAAATGTATCTGCATCAACCAATCTCCTTTGCATCAAGCAAAACTGAATCAAACAATCACTTCTATGAATGATGTACCAGAATACAGTAACAGTAACCAGACACCAATCCTGAACCCAGAACACTGCAGCAATAAACAGAAGTAGCTAAAACATATTTGATGAGACGTACGCTACTTTAATATGTGGAACCTGCGTGCGTACGCTGTTGTATTAAGGAAAACCTACATATACGCCTTTTTTAATTTCTGAATTAGCGCGTATACGCGCCTTTTCTATGCTAAACTTGCGTACAGATCTATAAAAGATAATTTACCCTTTTCAACAATTCAGACATTAGTTATACCCAGATCGTCAGATTTATAGATCAAGTCATGCGCCAAATATAATAGATCAAAATCACACAAAGATACTTCTCTTCAAGCCCTAAGATCTTGACCCATCAATAGAACTTATCCTTCTTCTAGCGCTCAGGTTACTCCTTGATTCAGATCCAGCTATGCACCATAACCTAATGACCAGTATTCTAGATCTTTCTCTTCATAAGATATTCAATCCTTGAGTGCCCTTGCCTAATGATCTCCTTCCCCTTTTATAGTCTTAGGCCTCCAAAACTACTTAGAACCAATACTTGGGACCCAATACTTGGGTTCAACACTTTGGACGAGATACCATGGTCCAAAACCATAGGTCCAAATACCAAGGACTAAACGCCATGGACTAAAAACAAGTTTTCCTACATGTACACACTTTTCCTTGCATGAATGTGCGTGCATACGCATACGCGCATTTTGATCGGCGATCCCATGTGTATACGCGATTTGGTTAAGTGGAACCTGTGTATATCTCTTTTTCCTTCATTTTGAGAGCCTGAACTGTGAGCTGTCATCTGAGTGAGTTGCCATCAAGGACAACACCTGTGTCATAGTGCCAAACCTGTGTCATAATGCCAACAAGCTTGTGAGTTGTCTGTATTCCTTCCAAAAAAGTAATTTTTGATACTAAAACACATAGGAGAATAATTATTCTCTCATATATGGTTTGTGACAGTTTGAAATTTCCATACAAATCCTAGATTGATAATTAAATGCGCAATACTTTGGTTGTCTTTTAGGGAAATTAGAAATCTAACTAAAAGGAGTGTCATCCCCCTTGGATTATAATATATTCTTTGGATGAAGTTATATTTATATCATCAAGGTCATAGAATCCTCGGTGTTCTACATGAATATTTCCCCCTAAGGGAAAAATCATCACCATTGACAAACTAATGCATTATGAGTTGAGGGTCCCTCCCTCCCTTAACAGTGTGTTACCATTTTAGGGATCACAACAAAAATAAATCTCCTCTTTCACTCAGTCGAGCCTATAATATTTAGATATTTGATTCTCCTAGGTACATACCCTAGAGACTCCCATGTTTTCCCTTCTTCTACTTTAGCTCATGTATGTGTAGTAACCACCTCATCTAGTGAATCACCTCAGACCAACTCGTCAACAACAAATAAACTAGAAATGAATCTCATGAGTGATACTATATCTATACCATATGTTATCACTCAAAATCCTTCTTATACCTACCACATGGCCTTGCCTCACATCAAGTGATGGTTACACTAACCTTACCAAACATGGTTTTGGCTTTTCCTGTCTAGTATTTGGAACCTCCTGCTATGTTTTCCATGATAGGCCCTATCTATGGGGAAAATATCTCGTGCCACATAATCAGAGGACTTGTTTCCTATGGAAACACAAACCTACAGTCAGACACCATAGAGCATCAAAAAAAGGGCAAGGAAGAAAAGAAGAAGAAGGATCCTCCCACTACCATTACCCCATGGGTGAGTCCCATATTTTCTTTTTGGTGCACATTATTCCATCATATGAATGTATTCCCCACTCTCCACAAGCTTAAGAATCTCCTTCATGCCCCACAAGCACCCCCGCCACTCCCCACTCCATTAGTTGATAGAGCTTCTTCATCACATACTAAGGATTTAAGGACCAATCACCCATTCACTATTTTTGTGCAACACAATCATTATACACATCATTGTCTCAATCTCCTATGGCATCGAGATGCATTAGTCACCCCATGTCATGCATCAACCATAGAACCATCATTTCCACCAACCCAAGATGTTGATGATGCACCACATGCCACCTATTATGTCATGAATGCCCTTACACATTATTCAATGAAGATAATCATTTCACTCAATTTTCCCCATGATCAATACATATCACCAATGCCATATGGATCAGTTGACATTCACATCTTAATAAGAGCCCATTCATCCCCCAAACGAGGTTATTCCAAGCACTATAAGTACCTTGACCAATTAGAGGAATCCCTCAACCCTAACTATGGTCCCTACCACACAACCATAACTATAAAAGGATCAAACTACTCCCTCATTGGATCATCCATAGGAAATTTTTCCTTCACCTAGTTCTAATGGCCAACATAACCATGAACAATTATACTTTACTTTCTCCTCCATGGGGGTAATGATACTGTTCATTTTCTCATTGTTTTATGGTGTCAATATCGCTTTGTCCATTATGAAAGTAGCATCAAATATGACAATAGAGACTCCATGTATCTGCATTACATGCTCATCCATTGGATTTATGGAATCTAAAATTATGTCAATTGCTTGTAATTCCATTAGTACTTCCATGTGCCAACCTCTACTCCTTGACCTAATGTTGAGCTTCTCACATTTCATAGAAGTTTTTCATTTAGATGAAGAAATCCTAGAAGTCATGAAAGCACCAAAATATCCTTGGGACACCATGCACCATCACTATTTCTTTCTTCCAAAAGTAAATAACATTTTTACCATCTATACCACCTACAGACCAAGTATGTGTTGTAGAAATAAAGGATTTCAGCCCCTAAGGACATATCGACTGGTTCAAAAATCCCAGTCCAACATCAAAGGCCTTCAAATAAGGCAACATGGCCAACATACCTCCTACCATTAAAGTAAACATTTTGAGTAAGCTCGTCATTGTTGAAGAAATTTTACTAGGGGAAACTTGCTCTCCTAATGAAGTTACTGTCTATAAGGGTTTATTCTAGGAGTACCATGATATTTTCACTTGGTCATACGATAAAATGCCCAGCCTGAGCCCCACCACTCATGAAACACCATACCAACACTTGGCATGATTCTTCTCCTGTTTGTTAGAATAAACATCCACTATACTCATCCAATTCGCGGTTATCAAAGCCAAAATTTACAAGTTACATAAATATAGGTTCATTTACCCTATTACTTACAAATCATCAGTTTTTAACCCTATACCTATCATGGAAAAAAAAAAGTGAATGACTTGGATATGTACTTATTTTCGGGCTCTAGACA
>APFE030923133.1:66349-105494 GCA_000404065.3 Pinus taeda | reverse complement strand
AGAAGCCGATGCAGCGACAATTTCAATGTAGTTGAGCTCGGCTGGGCTCAACGGCATCTCCTCGCCCCAAGCTTCTATCTGGTAGATGGATGGGAGGATCCAGGGGTCAGAACGAACCGAGATCATCAAGATCAAGGTGAAGTTGGGAGGTGGGAGGGAAAAAACACCCATAAGGGCATGTTCTTTGAAGAGCTCGGCTCCCACATTTTCTTAAGACATTGAGGTATGCTCAACGAAGGGTACGTTTCCCTCAGAAGAAGAAGTGAAAAACGAGAGTTGATCGACCGTGACAATTTTCCCTTGATGGGGAAAGCGAATGACACGAAAGAGAGACGAAGCTACAGCACGCATAGCGTATGTCCAGCTTCGACCCAGAAGAAGATTATATGTAAGACTAGCATTTACAACTTCAACTTCAACTTCTACGGTCTTCCCTTCTAAGGTAATCGGTAGCCGCTGAAGGATACCATATGGACGAGACTCTCTCCCGTCGAACGCTTCCAAGGTCGTCGGGGACTGACTTAAGGTCGAAGACCCGATGGCTTTCCAACATGCAACAGACATGATGCAGGTCGAGGCGCCCTCATCAATAACCGTACGATGGATTGTTTTAGAATTGATGACGACTTGTATAAGGAAAGCTATCTGATGAGGCAGTCGCGACCCATGACTCTCGAGATCAAAAGTGATTAAATCTGAGTCCGCTGGGTCTATGCCACCGATGGCCAATAGCAAGGACTTGCTCTGGGGGGGGCAGTTCTGAAGGACCTCTAATGCGTACATGGCAGACGGAGCCTGCACTAAATCCTCCACGATGCTGTAGTGCTAGGCAGCACGAGCATTCGGGTTATAGGAAGACCTCCTGAGTACCCCTTTGGGAGGGGGTCGGATTGCCATCTCGGTACTTGGCCTCTCGATATGGAGTGGGCCAGAGCTGGACGGAGGAGCACTTGAGGGAACCTCTGGCTCCTTCCCTGCGGACGACGGATAATCGTTAGCTCGAGTAGATACATGGATTGGAATAGTTCCGGCCATGAAGACCTGGGAACCGAAAGGAGAGGATGAAGAAGGATCAGCAACCATCTGGGTCTGCTGAGAGGGAAAGGGTTCTTTCAAAATAGCAGGGATCCCTTGAGCACCTTTCAACAATCGACTAACTTCGGCCCGCCTAGGGTAGTCCTTAGTATAGTGGTCTTCCTCACAAATGAGGCAGGGGTACTTAGGCTTACGCTTAGCACCTTCCTCACCAGGAGGTTTAGACGATCCCTGCTTGGATTGATCGGGCTTATTCTTCCCCTTTCCTTTTTCCTTTTTCTTACCCTTCGAGGCTTTGCCTGCTGTCGAAGACTGTACGACATTCACCTCGGAAGTATTACCAGAAATAACAATGCCCTCGGAAGAGTTCTCGTTGGGTGAACTAGATTTCTGCTTCCCAGAGTTGGATGATTTTTTAGGGGCCTGGGCTACAGAGCCGATGACTCCATCAACAGATGGTTTGGGCGGAGCCTTGGATGCGCCGGGCCTAGGGACGTCTGGAAAATAATCATACAAAGTACCAGACTGAGAATAGACTAAGTCTAAGTACTGAGCGCGTGCGATCGCTTGCTCTTCAGTTACACATGCCCCCATAGCGATGTCCCTTGCAATCTGGGGGACAAGGAGTAGTAAACCATCGGTAGGAGGAAATCAGGTATCCAAACTTGATTAACCTGCGACGCCCTCCTCCATTCATGAATATGATCGGAGATATGTGTAGCAGTGCTCTGTTTAAGAGACGTAAGGAGGTGAGTCCCTGTCTCATACCGAATGGGTAACTGAAAGTGATTCAAAAATGCCATAGCCAGCGAATTGAAATCATGGAATGATGCACGAGACAATTCGATATACCATTTTGCTTTCGAACCCGTGAGAGTCCTTTCAAAAAGGTGAAGTTGGATCGAATCATCGAGCCATGAATTCGACGAACACCATCAGTGATACGTCATGACATGGGCTTGAGGGTCCTCTCCAGCCTTCCCATCAAATTTGGGACAGTCACTTGGAATTTTAGTTGGAATTCGTGGCCACTGCGGATCATGCAGAATGGGATCATTTGTCAGCTTTGACACATCAAGCAATTGCAACGTAGCTAGAAATGGTAATTGAGGATTAAACGACATCTGCGGCGGATATGAGGTGGAACCAGAATTCCACCCTGCTCCAGGTTGCCCCCATTGTCCTTGTCCCGATGGACCAAGTCCGTAGGGGCCTTGTCCATAAGGATTATGTCCATAGGGGTTGTTCCCGAAACCAGGTTGCTGGTTCTGCCCCACAGCGCCCCATTGGTTACCATACTGACCAGCAGGTTGTTGATAATTCGGTTGAGGATTACCCTGCGGCTGTTGGTAATTCTGATAAGGGATGTAAGGATTCTTTCCCTAGGGCTGCTGGTATCCGTACTGAGCCTGTGAAACAGGCGGCACTTGATATCCACCAGAATGCATGGGTTGGGATTGGTACCCGCCAGAATATGGAGGCTGGGCCTGATGCCCCCCAGAGTACGGAGGCTGGGATTGGTACCCACCTGAGTACGGAGGTTGGGATTGGAACCCACCCGAATACGGAGGGTGGGGTTGGTACCCACCTTGATATGGATGCTGGGATTGGAACCCACCTGAAAGAGGAGGTCGGGATTGATACCCGCCTACATTCTGAGCCGTCTGGCCAGGGGGTCGGATCGGTTGGATGGGGGGCGGTCTCACTCATCTAGAAGGTCGAGCTTGTTGGGTGAGAGGTGCCCCTTGTGCAACCGAGGTTTGTCCCTGGTGACCAGAGGGTTGCTGGGTGGTAGGCCGACCTTGTTGCACGTAAGGCAGGCCCCCTTGCCCAGAAGGGTTTCCTTGCTGGTTTATGGGTTGACCTTGTTGCCCGTGAGGTTGTGTCTGGTTCCCGTAGGGTTGCCCCGAAGGGTAGCCTTGTTGGGTACCTGGTTGACCTTGTTGGGCGTTAGGTTGTCCCGAGTTTCCTGAAGGTTGCCCAAAATAAGTAAACGCCGGACCACTAGAGACAAAAGGTTGTCTTTGATGAGGTTTTCCTTGTGGGTCTCTTTGCTGACCAGGGTAGTCCTGACCTGTAAACTGCTGCCCATAATCAGGCTGCACGTAAGGTTGCTGACCTTGGCCAGGTGGTCCTTGTTGTCCTTTTCCTGGATGGTACACGCCACCACCATACCCGGTGGTGCCCCAATCCACGTTCAATGGAACGGAAATTTCATCATAAGGAATTTGAGGCAAGGAGGTGTACAAATAATGATTCTCAACATCATAGTATGGACCTTGACCATCCAGGTTTTGGACATTATGCAAGTATTCATAAAATGCTTCCTCCTCTGTCATATGCTCAGAAGCAGGAGGAGCATCACTTGTAGGGTGCACAACTCTAGAAGAAGGAGACGGTTCACCACTTTGTGTTGGACCTCGAGACGGGCCCGCGGTAGAAGTGACAGCGGATGAAGCTGTGACCGCACTCACAACTAGAGTTGACACTGTGACAGAAACGGTCGGGTTGGTAGGTACTGCCGTAACAGCAGAATGAGGGGCTTGGGAAATAAACGATCCTGTGGTAGGGACGATGTTGTGACCCTCAGAAAAGAACCGGTGAGCATCCCGCAATGATCTGTAACACCTTGGCACCGTTTTCCCAGAAGACATGATGGTGTAAGGCGTGGAGGTAACAGGGGATATAACAGGGGATGTTGCCGGAATGGGAGTATCTATATCCGACATAACGGCTGGGCCACTAGACACTAGAGAAGCGTCGCCCATATCGGATGAAGCCATCGAAAATGGAGCACCGACAGGAGTGGCAGGATGAGACCCATCAGAGGGTTCCCAAACAGGGTTGTAAAAGAACTCGTAAAAATCGTCTCCTGGAGCTCGAGAATTCAACAGTTGTACGCTTGGAATGATGGGAAAAGCATCACAGACCAGAGTTTTGGGTGTTATAGAAGATGGGGACCCTTCTTCACTCGAGATCGAGGACGGAGTCGATGGATCCGCCAGGATGTCCTAACAAAGACCCTAAAGAAGCTAACGATAAAACCTACTCAAACTAAACGCACACAAGATCTAACCGGGTAATATTATCGTGGCCAAATGAATTTTAAGACATAGGAACAAAACTTTACCTTTTCATGTTTCGAGAGTCGAGAAAAGGATGAAAAGATGACTCTATCTACTTCGAATGTTTAATGAGCATAAAGTGACAAGACGCTCACTTACACCTTTTCTTTTAGAGAGTCTGAAAAGGATCAAAAGCGACTACTCTGGAAGTTCTAGGCAAAAAGGTTTACCAAGCAACCTGTAAAACTGCTTATACACCTTGGCAATCATATGAGAACCAAGGACTTCCCGTATTGCAGTCAATCTTCCCGAATGCTGTGTTCGGTGCGTTACGGTTTACAAGGCGGCAGACTCGGCTTCCTATGGATAAAGGATGCAAGCCTAATGGAGTCTCCCCATATATACGTGACGGTACGTGGGAGCCCAATCTGTACTAGCACTTATCGTTTCACCATGGAGGAATCACCCAACCAGTCAACATTAAGCTACTAGGTTTAAAGACGCCGGAACACGTCTCTAGCCTAGACCTCTAGATGTTCACGTTAATTTCCAATGCGTTTTTAGGTAAATTTGGTTTATTTTACGGTTGATCTTTGAGTTGGGTTTGAGTTTCAGGTCCTACCGTATGATCTCTCGAAAACACTTCAATGCAACTACATGCCATAGATGATCATTTTGTTCGATGAATTCTAGCTATAAGGAAGTTAAGGATCCTTCAAACAAACAAAATGAATTCAAGCAATCACGTAACCTAATGCAACTAACAGCAAGGAAATGACACTTTTCTTTTGAAAGCACAAAATAATGAAATGTTCTTTTCCTTTCAACTATTAATGCAAAAGACACTAGTTTGCTTTACTTTTTCAGTGACATAAAAGTTCTTTTAAAATGAATTAGAGAGATAGCAACACTAAGTGAAAAGCTAAATCACTCAATGCCCACACAAGACGATTCCCAAGTCACTAAAACCAGTTTCCCAAATCAAAGGAAAACAAAGGTTTATGAGCTATGTAATCTAAGCTCAACAAGACACCGAGGAATTCAAAGGAGGAAAGCAAACCACTTGGAACACAATCAATCACTTTCAACAATCACCAAACAAACGTGAAAACCAAAACGAAGTTGGCTGGTCAACCAAGAACACAAGATCCCGAATGGGAGGCTAGACACACACGACCACTAGATGTCCTAGGGTTTGAGTGTGAAATCAATGGAAAAAAGCGAACACCCGAAGGATGAGGGTCCACAACCAGACAAACGACGGCCTGACACACTTCAGCAATCGTAAAAATTCAAGACAAAGTGCAAACCAAGCAACGAGAGCAAAAAGGAAGGCTTCGCAAAAACTGAAAACAAGCAATAAACGAACCCTCGTGGAACGAGGCCTCGCAAGCAAGCGAGTTACGGCTTCAAACAGAATTATCAAGCCAAAAGCCAAGTGGAAAAAGTAGGGGACAGCCAAACCAAGAGGTTCAGGAGGCCAATTCGGACCAAAAAGAGTTTTACAGCATCAGCGCGGGTGACCCCTTAGCAACAAAGCGATGAAAGAAGAAGGTCTGTAGCAACCTTGCGCTGTCAGCGCGGAAGGACACGGATAAAGGGCGCTGGCCCGAAAACCAGGTCAACGCGACTGTTAAATGTAAACACGCGATGACAGAAACAACAAACAAGACACTATGCGATGTCAGCGCGTTTGTTCTTAAGTAAAGCGCGCTGAGGTTGATAAACAAATAAAAACAAACCAAAAACCTCCAAACCAAGGCAATAGGCTTTCAAGGTAATTAAGGCAGTTCCCATGACAAACCAGGAAACAAATCAACAACAAAACAATCCCCAAACTTTGACAAAGGAGCAATAATCAAAAATCAAAACAAAGGTGACATACAAAGAGACAAGCAAGATCCCCAGCGGAGTCGCCAAATTGTTGGAGAGGTAAATCCCCTCTACGGATAGAGGTGATCCCTACTAGCCCAAAGGGGGTCTAGCAACAATCAAAAAATGCTACACTGCAGGTTCCTAGTTTTAATTAACAAGTGGGTAAAAGAAACCTACTTGGATTCCAACGCTATGTTTGTCGAAGAGATGATCCTCTCGCTCCTTCGCTCCAGCCGATCACAGTCCTCCACTATCCTCGCAGACGAACACCTGCACAAGCAAAAAGAGAGCAAACAAGGGCGTAAAATCTACTAAAAACAACTATGTATCAGTCAGGAAGGATACAATTTACATTAATCATTCATAGGACAAATGGAAATGGAACCATAAGAGTAGTCATCTATCTTTATTAATCAGAAAATAGAGTAAGGTACAACCGAAGTCCTGACGCTGAGTCCTTCTCTAGAGGGTCCAGCCAGCATGTCTTCCAAGCATTCACCTTTGAAAATCTCCCAAGTCAAAGAGGTCTCTCTCTCACATACAAGGCAACAAGCTCATGACCTTCCTCAAGCTCAAAACAATCATCACACAACACACCAAATGCCTACAAGAGCAGCACTAATGCACTAAGAATTCCTCCATCAAAGTCTATATGTTCCAAAAACTAGCTGCTCATGGGCAATGGAGGAGGCTTATAAAGGAGAAGGAGTCTCCATGAATAGGTAAAGGATGAGCTTTCCCCCAAGATAAGTGGATGGTCAGTCGAACAGACATGCCAGAGAAAGGATGGCGACCTCACCAATGTTAACAACCAAGTCTGGAGGGATCTGGAAAGTTGGTTGTTAGAACAAATTCGCCCAAACAAGATCCGCGCGGGTGAGACACTGAGCTGGCGCACTGACATCGTAAATCAACTATAGAGGAGGTCTGGTCAGCGCGCAACAGGACAAACGGAGGGTGCGCTGTTCATAAAATGGGACCAGCGTGGAAAAGACGTGTGCTTCCGCGCTGGCAGCGCATCAGATACATTGGCCTCCGCCTGTCAGCGCGGTTATTTGATTAACAGGCGCGATGATGCATTTAACTTAGGCAAAGAGGGTTTTTTAGCCATTTTGAGGAGCATGAGTATAGGTGAATGTGGTTTCACAACACAGTAGGGAGACTGTCATGATGGCAGTGACATTTTACTGTGTAACATAAGGAAATACTGGAATCAATCCCAAATATAGGAGAATACCATCTGGCTCCTCGGAGCTTGAAACTTCAAGTCACAGAAGTGCTGCCAAAAATACATAATCGATTCATGCAGAGCCTTCCATTGTTGTAGCATTTTTTGGTCAGGATAGTTTGGATCAAAATGATAGAAAGTGTCTTCAATGAGATCACAGAGGTGCTCATGTTAGTGCATGCTATCAGCTGATAGGCTACAAAACCATAGAAGTGGAGATTCACAAACTATGTATGAAAGAAAAAAGCTGGCCTATTTGTTAGAACACCCATCTTCCTCATGAAGCATGGAAAGAAAGTCATGTAAGTACTCAGGCTAGGCCACTTCACCTTCACCATCATAAGTGTAAGTGGACAAGAGATCAAAAACTCCCTTGTGATAGGGACATCTTCATGATTCAAAAAACATCATGGAGCGAGAAGAGTGCAAGAATAGATGAAATATATGCAAGGTTCAAAACTAGATGAGAGGACACAGCTTGTCATCTCGCCCTCCTTCTAGTGCCAAAAATGTTGACGGTGTTGGATCCACCAACATGTCATGGGATCTCCCTCGTAAGAAGTCCCAATTAGACCTCAGACCATTTGGTGTAGGAGACCTAGTAGTGGGTTGTATGGTAATGCCTTGATTATGATTTCAATTAAAGGTAAGTAAGATAAATCTGATGGTAGCAAGGGTGTGATAACTGCAACGAGCCAAGGAAGGTGCATGAAAGGTTCTAACACATGGGGAGTGAGGTAAGTGCGCCCCTTGGAAACCTGTAATATTACCCAGATTGGAAGGGAAAACATGAGAAAAGATGCATCATCGACTGGAAAGAAAGATAGCGAGCAATCCAAAGTGATGTTCAAACCAGCAACACATCTGCAACAAGATTCATACAATTGCATACAAAATAGTTCATACACAAATATGTAAGTTAAACAACATACAATGCTACAACAACTAGAATAGTCCAACTACAATAACAAAATATGCATGAAAATGTTTTTTCTCTATTTTATTAATAAGTGTAAGTTCTAGTCATACAATACACCGATGTACACCTGCTAGTTCCTATAGTGGAACATTACAACCACAATCACTTGTTCCTCCAAAGAGATATATTAGCTTTTCACGTTGGAGAAACTAAGGCTCATTACAATATTGTCCAAGCTTTCCCTAAGATAGTCTTATCGAAGCTTAGCTTATCAAAATCCCTTACAATGAGTTATAAGGGAATATTTATAGCAAAGGGTGGGGTGACCCTTGACATTCCCCTTTATGACAGTTCAATTTCCCTCATGAATCTTCATCTACTCTATGATTGTTACATCCAACTATCAACATTTCACCTACAGTTGACATGACGTTACATTACAATGCACATGTACTCATGGGAGACAAAATGGCTAGAGCAAGCCATGCAAGACATCACTGACACTCGGTCTGTTGTGGTGAGACCAATTCTTTAACCTACATGTGATGGTGAAGGTGGTGAGATGGTTGCCAAGCTTGGTCATCTGTGATGGTGTGCATGTGCTCCATGGTGACATCTTTCTGAAGAAAATTCTTGTTGTTGCGGGAATTTATCCCCTAAGGCTCTTGGGTGGAACCCTAGCAGACTGAAAGTTGTCTAAATCAAGAAACATACACACACACAGCCATTATGCTAGAAAAAGCTATTTCTAAGGTGAGAAGGACATACCTGAGGTCCTACGTTTGGGTAGTTACTCAAGGGTCAAAACCCTTCTTCACGTCCCTTTCGCTCCTTTGCCCTGCAAAAACAACAATTCCAAGGAATGCAGCAGTATATGGACAAAGATTTACATAAAAATGATCTTTATGTTATATAAGAAAGGATTTAGTTACAAACTTTTAGACATCCATTCATACATGAAATTCAAATATGAACATCATTAACATAAAGAAAGAAGCGTATCGGGAACAAGACGTGTTTCTTTATTAGACAAATAGAATAGTATGAAAAAAGGGCAATATCACCTGAACCACTTCTGCAGGCTCAAAGCTCAGCCTCCTTATGGATCCGTCCCGCCTCAAGCCTCTAGTAGGTCACCTTCCAATACTCACTCCTAGATGTCATGACTAAGGGATGAACATCAAATCACAAGGAAACAAGGGTTTCCTATACAATATGGGGGAAGTGCAAAAGGCACAAGGGTCTTCAGACCTGATCAGGGGGAAAAAACTCAGTATAATAACCTTGCTCTATACTCTCTCCTCCTTTAGGCCTTCCCTTTGATGCCTTTTTATACCAATTCCAAAGTAGTTTTTTAGTTAGGAATTGGTTGGGGACAATTGAGGCCACGGGCACTAACAGGTGATCAGCAGGTAAAACCCGCGATCTCCGCCCGAAAATAAGGAGTTTTTATATTTTTTAAGTGTTTTAATACATATACGCGGGTTAGGTATGTATTAACCCGCGTATACACGCGTTTAACTCAGGGAAATGTCGCGTACAGGGAATAAAACACTGTTTTTTAGATATATGACCAGGTTTGGAAGGAGGGGTTGCCCTAGGCCATGGCTGTAGCATCACAAACCATACTGGTGAGATTTGGAGCTATAACACTCCTAATACGAGTAATTTGAAATAATTTTTTTTCAAATAAACATAGTGTTTATCTACTACATGCAGTGGAATAGGAAAAAAAATAAAAGCACAACCACACAATTCAAAACATAGAATTGTCTAGGGAACCCAACTAGGAAAACCCTTTGCTTGATGAAAATTTTATTGATAGAAAAAATTGAGCGATTGATCCTTTACAAAATATAATTGTTTCAATCTAAAAGATGCACCTGCCTTTCCTTCTTTTTCTAAGATTGGAACCCATGCAAAGTTGTTGATATTTATTTCCCTCTACCAATATGTACATAATCTTCTCATGCACATTCTTCCTCTCACAAGCTCCATGAACAAATGTGTGATTCCTACTTCTTGTTCTCACCAACTCATGTTCTCCGAAACAATAATTAAACTTATGGCTTTGTTCCTCCTTTTAAATGAAATTTGAATGGTTAGAATTAGTGAGTTTTATATTCGGTAAGTCGAAGTGATGGTTCACAAGTTAACAAAGCTCATTGCTAGTGTTAACCCATCCTTCCTAAATTTTAAGGGGCTAACTCAAACTCTTCATCCTGTTGCCAATACAACTCACACTAGAAGACAAATAAATCAACCTTCTATTTTAACACATTGGTTAAATGCTTCATAACTCATCCTCAACTCTTACTTTTTAGGAGCTTGAGCATTGCACAAGGAGAAACTCATTATAGCTCCTATGATTAACATGCAAATCAAGGAACCCTTTTATCACTAATATTTTCAAAAAATTACCTCATGACGTTTTATATTTTCTATTTTTAGCATGATAATCCATTATTGCATATAGAAAGGGGCCAGAGGGATGAAAAACTAGGGTTTAGAGAAGGCCAGTAGGAATGTTTTCACAGTAAAAGGTCTTTGATTTCTAACCTCAACACTTTTCTTATTTAACATCCTTTAGAATGCTATGTGAGATCATACCCTTGATTAACCATTTGAATTAAACTTAGTAGATTTTCCTTTAAACTTTTAAGAACGAGAACATTATGCTTTTCTTCCTTTCCATCATCAAGACCAATTATGCTCTTTTCCAATTATCCTTCTCAAATTATTATTTCAAACAATGGCACTACCTCCTTTGACATCCTTTACAGAGAGAAATTTACTATTATCTCCTTTCGTATGATTTGAACATTCATTGTGTATATACCATTGGGTTTCCTTGTTTTGAAGATGTAGAGCTAGACCACATTCTTCCTACTTCTCTTGCTTCTTTATCCATATCTCTATACTTTTGTTTCTATTTTTTATAATATTATCTTCTCTACTTTGATTTGTAGGCCTCCGTGTACTTCTTATACAATCACAAGCCATGTGACAAAAAATATTTCATGAAAAACATTCAATGTGATCTAATAAGGGGAAAAGTGAATTGTAGGTTTTGGAAACATTCCCATTAAAACTTATATGATTGTTTCCCACACAACCATTATTTGAGATATAATATGATCCATTCTATTCCTCATATAGTCATTTCTTACATAGGATCTACAATACATTTCCTTATGTCCAAAATTATTACAAGAAAATAAATAGCCACAAAAGAAATTGTAATACCTTGATGAGAAGGGCCTTCTTGGGGGAATATTTTTTTTTTAAACCATTTTGACCGTGTAGGGAACGAGTTCCTCCAAGAGTAGTTTTAGGGCTAAAAGCCCATGTTTTTGGACAATTTTGTAATAAATTTGTAAATTCCCCGCATTTAGTGGTCGTGGAGTGCGAAGATGTCAAGAGTCATAAAGGGTTGCCTGCCCTTATTTTTTAAATTGTCAAGTGGGCTATAAAGATCTACCCATGGTCTGCGGACCATGGGATTGTATAAAAAGGAGCTGAGTATGTAAGCTCTAGGCAGTTAGAATGAATTGAGATTTTGGAGTTTTTGATAGTGAGTTCTAAGTTTTCTTGGGTCTTAGCGTAGGTAGTGGCTCTAAAGCTGAGTGCACAGAGGCCTAGGGCTGAAGACCGCAGCTGAGTGCGTAGACCCCTACAGATGTGTGCACAAGGTGGACAGAGTCTGTATTAACCTGGAAGATATCAATAAAGAGAATTATTATGCAATTATTGTGTATTTAGTCTCTGTTATGCATATGATTATATTGTGATCAGGGTTTATTTTATGTGCGAATGTATGTGATTATATCTGTTAATTGAATGCAAGAAAGAATATCAGTTTACATGATGCTAGCTGTAATTGATTGGTAAGATAAGTAAACACTTGAGATAACTTGGGAACCTATACAATGCATTTTCATAGCAGTGAAAAAGTACTTGGACCATTGGTTAGGGTTACACGAAGGTCAATCATACAAATTCACGGAGGTACTGAAGGATGAGATAAAAGGTAGAACGATAAGCCCTAAAGCTTAGCCACATATGTGAAGGAAGGAGTAGGAGGTATAAACCAACATTATAACCATCTTGTAGTGCAGGAGCATGGTTCCAACATCCCCCCGTACTGCTTTGGGTGAGACTTCGATCTGCACTCTGTGGGCTGATGCTGAAAGGGCCAGTGGTGTAGGGATTTGTTTAGTTGACTAACGTTGAACCTGGGTCAAGGTCCACAAAGCCAAAAAATGGTTTTGTTGCCGGGACAAGAATCTGCATGAGAGATGCATGATGTCGTATCACTAGAATCCAACTAAGAAATAGATCGAAGATTGGTTGGATAGAAATATCCACGAATTCATGGCACAGGAAAACAGAAATCCTCGACTGACAAAGGAAGAGTGGCTACACAGATACCTATATACATAAATCCACGAGATCCTTTTATTTTCCTTCCCAGTTGAGTTATACAAGTGGATAAGGAAGCTAGAAGATAAACAAGGAAGGTGGAAGCTTGATGGTCCTATTATCTGGACCCCGGAGTTAGTACAGATACTAGAAGCCTCTGAGGATAAGATTGCTCGTGTTTTCAATCATTGGCTCGATTATATCATAGGAGGGTTTGTGACAGAATTTGCAGTCGATACCTTAATCAGTTATAGCAAGGCAGAGTGGTGCTTTTTCAAAGGTCTGCGAGGTAAGTACTTGAAGTCTTTAAATACTTGGAGTAAGGTATTATTGTGCGAAAAATGCGTTATGCAACTACCTTGATGTTCGGAGCTACACAAAGTGGAAAGAGTTAGAGGAATGAAGGAAGAAAGGATCATGAATATAGCCCACTGATTTCACCTGCTTTGAGTGATGAAGAAGGAGTAGCGCAGGCTTCTCCGTGAAGTGTAGTTCAGTTGATAAAACAAGGGTTCCCACAACTACCACCTCCACCCACACCACCTCCACCTTCACCACCATCACCTGCGACTTCACCCACACCATCATCACCTCCACCACAGTTCAACATGGAGAATTCAGTGAAGCTAACATTGTTTAAGGGCTTGGGAAATGAGGACCCAGACCAGTTCTGGTTGTTGTAAAAGATGTATGGGGAGCTCAAGGCGCACACATGATCACATGAAGAAGCTAATGTTGGTTAATTCTTTGTAGGATCGCGTGCTAACTTGGTACATCAAGCAATCTAATGATAACCCAAACATTGTGTTAGCATATATTCAAATTGTGTTGAATAAAGAGTTCAGTAGGCCTAAATCTGAGGTGTAGTTGGTTGTGGTGTTCAAGGAAGCCGCGATGAAACCAAGTGAGACACTTTGGGAGTTGGATTAGAGATTGAAGTGTAAAATCCAAAAAGCTAATATGAACTTAATAGATGGGAAACACCACGAGTGGTTCGTGGCTTCGCTTCTGCCTCACCTAAGGGTTGCACTATCACAACAGAAGATTACAACTCAGGCAGAGGCCTTGGAGATTGCAATAAGAAGGCATGAAACACTGATGAAAGATCTGAACCCGGGAGTTCAGCAGATTCATGCACAGTTGTAAAATATTTGCCTTGAAATGTAAAGTCTGAAGCAGGACAGAACAGTTCAGCTAGAGGCACGAGAAGAGATATGGTGTCTGAAATGTAAAGGTCAGGGGCATGACAAAGACCACTGCCCAGCCTTTGCAAACTATATTGCAGGAGGAGGACCAATGACTTTGAGGCTAGAAGCCAAAGCAAGACTCAGCATGGGACCTGCATTATGATGCGCTATATGTGAGGTAGCAAGGAAACATATGACTGATAATTGTCATTTGCTGCAGAAGTTTGTACAAAAACCACAACAACTATTCTGCAACTTCTGTAGGTCAGTAGGGCATGATGAGCATAATTGCTGAAGTTATGAATTAATGATGGATAGAAAACCTGCCTATAGAGTTCAGGCAGAAACGTGACCCCCTGACTAGGGCGCTGGGATGGCGCAGATAGGTTTTCAAGGGCGCAAACGAGGCCGAGGCCAAGAAGACCTAGCAAAGGTTGGGAATAACTGATCTGTTACAATTGTGGGGGACCATGACACTATTTTCGTGAATGAACTAACCCCATGTGTCCATCTTGCAGATATTGCACTCAGTTTGGACATGAGACTTAAGACTCTCCTACATTGATAGTAAGGATACGCGACAAAGGGATGCTACCTCCTTAGCCAACTCAGAACCTGCAGATGATGAGGGTTGAGCCTCGCAAAGAGGATACAAATGTGAATATAGTACTCCAAAGTGGAATTGCAATAGGTGATGATAAAGGGAAACAACCTGAAGATAGTGTGTGGGTTAGTAAAGCTCTAGATAAGGAGGCTGAATTTGATTTGGAGCGCACACACGAAACGTTCATGGAAGCAAAGAAGAACTTCATTGAGGCCTCTACCTTAGGGATCCAGAATACAACTGTTAAGGAAATGGACCCTTCTATGCTTACGACCTTTTTAGAGACTTCCATGAATATGTTGTGCGATAGAAAGGTTATGAAGGGGTTACAACAACTTATAAATAGATGCGCCGGACCCCCCCGGGTGAATCACATGCGGTATGGAAGATCGGTAAGCATAAGTCAAGGACAGGGCATGAGATGAGACTCACCGTGTAGATAGGAGAATACAAAACGGATCAAGTTATTCTTGATTTGGGGTCAGACCCGAAAATTTTTCCAAAGCATACTTGGGAACAGATGGGGAGACCAATGCTGCAGTGATCTCTAGTCCAATTAAGGTTGGAAAATCAGAACAAGATCATCCCCATGGGATGACTTTAAGGAGTAACTATAGATATTGAAGGTGTGAGTGCATTGGCTGATTTTGAAGTAATAGAAATTGTGGATGACAATAACCCCTACGTTGCGCTCCTTGGCATTGATTGGGATACTAACATAAATGGGGTAATCAACCTAAAGAAGTGAAAGATGATATTTGAAAAGAAATTGCTTCACGTAATAGTACCCTTTGATCCTGCTGAAGGATCGCACTATACTGAACAAGTTCACAATTATGAAAGCGATGAGGATTTGGACTACATATATAAGATAATAGCGCGATACCAACATTGGGTGAATATGACAGTGGATGTACGAATTACATGGGATCGAGAGGGTTCCTGCAACTCAGACTCAGACAAGAAATTACAGCACTAGCAGAATCGGCTACATGAAGTAACCATGTTGAGTTGTAACATGATGACCCAATCACTGTGTTGTGTGTCGTCAGAGGTAAGAAATCTTCCCACTTATGATGGCTTGAATGATGTGGAAGTGTTTTTGGATGCATTTCAGAGGGAAGTACTAGAGAAGTAGCACTTCCAGACTTTGGACCGGGCCCTATGCGCTATGCTCGCAAGATGGTGGGGTACGCACAAGGGTAGTGTTGATGATTAGTGCGAGTGTAGGAGGGTGATGAGAACACACTTTGGGAAGCCGAAGGTACAAGTGACAAACAAGTATGATGGGAAGGATGATCTATGCACTCACTTTGCCAAATGGGCTAAGGCATATGGAGCGAAAACCTAACCTAAATGGGTGCACTTGTTTTGTCACACCTTGGATGTAATCCTGATGAACTGGTGCTTAGAGACAGAGCTCCACCATGGCACAAGAGAATGGGATATTTTGCACGAAGGATTCATAATAAAATTAAGATTTTAATATGGGTTTGACTGTATTGACGAAGCACTACAAGAGGTCAAAGCAGCGATCATTAGGATACTATAGGATTCTTTGGATCTGATTCAACCCGATTGGATTACTCAGCTAAGCCACATGCCAGAATGCAATAATGTGACTGTGGAAGAAGAAGATGAGGACCCATGAAATATTAATATCCCTGAAACTGAGGGTCACCATGAGGTCGAGGGACTGCCGATGAAGAATCCTGATATAACCGCGTCGCTGAAGACTAAACAAATAAATATTGGTACAAAGGCAGAGCCCAAATTCGCGAAGATTGGAGATTACTGGGATAATGCAATGGTAGATAAGGTCACTAAATTGCTCCAAAAATACCAGGATTTGTTCCCTACCAAGTTTATGGAGTTAAAGGGGATAATAAGAGACCTCAGCGTTATGAAGATCACGTTAAAACCCGACACGAAGCCGGTCAAGCAAAGACCTTTCCGTCTCAATCTGAAGTATAAGGAGAAGGTCCACTTAGAGTTAGATAAGATGCTCGTAGCAAGCATTATTGAGCCCGTAGAAGAATCTAATTGGGTGAGCCCAATGGTGGTACTAGAAAAGAAGTAGAAGGATGAAATAAGGATATCCATAGATCTCAAGAAGTTGAATGACACTTTTGCGCATGATCCTTTCCCGACTCCATTGACTGATGAGGTATTGGATAATGTAGGTGGAGAGGAAGCATACTCCTTCACTTATGGGTTCTCTAGGTACCATTAGATCAAAATCACACCTAAATATAGAAGCAAGATGGCCTTTGCAACTGAATGGGGATGTTTTTAGTACACCATAACGCCTTTCAGATTAAAGAATGTGCTTGTGATTTTTTCACGTGTAGTCATTGCCGCATTCAAAGACTTCATTCATATGTTTTTTGAAGGTGTAATTTGATGACTGGACTGTGTTTGGATTGGTAAAATGCCACGTGGCAAGTTTGCGCTTAGTGCTAGATACGTGTCGAAGGTACCATATTATGCTCAATCTAAAGAAATGTTTGTTTTGTGTCCCTTTTGGAACTTTGTTGGGTCATATGGTATGCAAACAGGGTTGATGGTAGATCCTGCGAAGATCGCAGTGATAATGAACCTGGAGGCACCGATGAGTGTGAAACAGCTACGCACAACATTGGGACATATTGGGTAATATAGGAAATTTATCAAGAGTTATGCCTAGATCACCATGCCTATGGAGAAGTTGTTAAAAAAGGATGTCACTTTTTGTTGGAATGGGGATTGTTAGAAAATACTGGATGTACTGAAGGGAAAAAAGGTCACCATGCTGATTTTAGTCTACTAAGATTGGAAGAAGGATTTTCATGTACATGTAGATGCATCATGTATAGCACTGGGAGTAGTATTGACATAGGTTGGCGATGGAGAATTGGACCATCCTATAGCATTTGCAAGAAAGAGGCTCTCCAAGACTGAGAGGAACTACTTCACCACTAAGCGTGAAGGAATAACCATGGTATATGCACTCCAGAAGTTTAGATACTATTTATTGGGTGGGAACTTTAAAATGTATATGGATAATTCTGCGTTGAAATACTTAGTCAATAAGCTTGTGTTGGGGGGGAGAATCTATAGATGGTTGTTATTGTTTCGGGAGTATGATTTTGAAGTTATTGTGAAGCCTAGATGACTAAACATGAGACCAAACCATCTGTCGCACAACGAAAGAGGGGAAGAGCCCATTAACTTGGAGGAGGGATTGCTTGACGTGCAGCTCTTTGGAGTGCATGTCGTGGATGGTCACTTTGAAGACATCATACACTTCTTAACAACAAGAACTACCCTAGAAGGCTACACCAGTCAGCAAAAAAAGGAGCTAGTGGTGCGCGCGGAAGACTTTTCTGTTATTGCAAGACATTTGTACAAAATGGGGTTTGATGAAGTGTTGCGATGATATGTACTTGATTTTGAAAGAAGCAGCATCCTCATGGATGGTCATGGGGGTGTTGCAGGAGGGCATTACGCAAGAATGACGACCACACAAAAGATCCTACGCGGAGGGTTGTGGTGGCCAACCCTCCATCAGGATTCAAAAGCCTACTGTAGGGTGTGCGACGTGTGTCAAAGGATTGGCAGGCCATCGCAGAGAGATGAGCTACCTCTGAACCCAAAAATGACATTACAACCTTTTGAGAAATGGGTGATAGATTTTTTGGGACCCATTCAACCTCAAGGAAAGAAGACGGGAGCGCAGTACATTATCACCGCGACTCAGTATTTGACTCAATGGGAGGAAGCACAGCTGGTGAAGGACTGCACAAGTGTAAGAGCTGTGAATTTTCTCTTTGAGTATGTACTAACGTGATTTGGGTGTCCAAAGGTTTTGATGAGTGATCCTGGTACGCACTTTCTGAATGAAATGATCAGTGCGCTGATAGAGGAATTTAAGGTATATCACCAGAAAAGCATGCCTTATCATGCATAGGCTAATGGGACAGTGGAAGCATTCAATAAGGTACTAGACAATGAACTGACCAAGGTTTGCAATGCTCAAGAAAGTGATTGGGACCTGCGCATACCCGCAGTACTATGGGCCTATCGAAAAACGAGCAAAAAGTTGACTGACTGACACCCTTTAGGCTTGTATATGGTGTTGAAGCAATGATGCGAATGGAATACATTGTGCCTAGTTTGTTCATAGTGACACTCACGGGTATGATACATCATGGATCCCTGGAAGAAAGGCTTGCGCAGTTTGCTAAGCTCGAGTAAGAAAGGTTTCTGGCTAGATTCCACCAACAGGTCCAAAAGTAGTGCAAAAAAGCATGGCATGATCAACACATTAAACTATGAACCTTTAAGGTAAATGATCTGGTTTTGTTATATGATAGCAAGTTTGATAAATTCCATGGAAATTCAAGATGCATTGGCTAGGGCCTTATGTCATTAAGGAGATTACCGCTTTTGGAGTAGTTTAGTTGATTAAAATGAATGGAGATCCCTTCCCAGAAAAAGTGAATGGCAGCTGATTGAAGCCATACATCGGTGATCCGACCAGGTGAATATATGAAGGTATCATAGTCTTAGTGCTCTTGGCAGCTGAAAGGAGGTGTGGGACTATAAAATATACTTCCCGGGCTAGGGAACTGTGCGATTGGAGGACTGTGTGGAACAAGGAGATGTCACAGGGTTCATGACAACGTGGAGAGAATTGTGCTACCTGAGGAGAAATCACGTAGGTCAACTGAAAAGTGACCGTTAAAGTCACTGCTCATGATTTGAAAATGAGAATGCAACCAAATGGAGCAGGTGGCCAACATTAAAGACGAAATTTATGGGTAATATCCTTGAAAATATGCCTCCAATCCAACATTAAAGAATCGAATTTGGGGGGAATGGTCAGATTTGAATTCAGAATGCCCTATAAATTACATTTGGAGGCCCAACGAACAACACTTGGAATTTTTAGAATTGAGTTGGTGGGCTCTCAGACGTGCATGATCCATGCATTCTTCGAAGAATTGCTTGACTACCCAGTGTTTGATTGATTTCCAGAATCTGACCGCAATTACATCCGTGACTTTATCCCCAGATCAGAAGCTATGGACGTCGAACAAGTGACATCTGAGGGGACTGTGCTGGAGGTTGTTATGGAGGCAGAGGGAGCTGCTCTAGAGGTTGCAGAGGTACTAGCTGACATCCCCAAGTCACCATGGACACCTAGGCCAAAGCCTACCCCGACCAAGGTGAGTGCGAAAGATAAGAATGGAAAGCAAGCTATGATACCAGTGTGAGAGTAGCCTAGAAGAAACCCATAGAAGGACAAGCCCACCACATAGGAAAAGGGAAAAGCTATTAACTTAGAGCCAGAGGAGGAAGAGATTGAGGACATCCCAATGAATGATTAGGATTTGGGGGTGGAAGTGGAGGACATTGAAGTCGAGGGTTCTAACCCTATCACTAAGTTTCCTGAATACGTCCCTCCGCGCAAGGGTAAGACCAAGGTATCGAAGGACATTGACGAAAGAAAGGTCACCTTGCACATACCTCTACTACTGGATGAGATTTCCTTTGAAGGACCACGCTTGGGCAGGTTCCACTATTGAAATTGGAAGATTGGGACTTAGCTGACACTGATAAGTTCCCTCACTTGGAGACAAAACAACTAATGCACCATGTTGTTCATACAACCACTGAGATGACTTTGTTGGAATCGTGGAAGTGGCTCAGGGGTATAGACAACGCTAGTCTGCTCAACCTGCTATGGGTGCCGAACTACAATCACACACCCATTATAGTATTGGTCATCAAGTAGCTACTATGCTTGGTGCACAATGGGTGTCTATGGTTGGAGGAGCCAATACCGATCACTGACAGGTTGATCCATAGGATCAAATGCTGCCCTATACTAGGGAAAATCTGACCATGATGTTTGGTGGAAAAGGTGGTGAGTAGGCCCTCATGGAGGCCATGAAGGAGAAATTCAAGCTCGTGAAGAAGCTGTGAGGTTATGCCATCTCTAGTATCTATGATTTGGTAGTCAAGGTGGCCACGTAGATTTTGGAAGGAAAATTTATGCGAAAGTGTTGCGCAGATGAAGTGTCAGAACCTGTCGTCGCTCTAGAAGCCTAATGCGTCGAAGGGGTTCAGTTTAATTGGGTGCGCTATCTTTGGGATGAGTTCCTTGCGAACTTCCGCAAGGAATAGGAGCTCAACAAGACCTTCCAATCTACATGGCTCTTGGTGTCTATTGTGTTGGTAACTTGGGAGCTACCTAAAGACAGTCACTTCCCCTCGATTGCGCCATACCTTCTAGAAGCAGTGAAGTACACTTCATTGTGGGTGACCAAGGATGCTCAACGCATCAAGGATAGCAAGATCTTCTAGATCTTGATGGAAATGAATATATTTATGGCAGTCAATCGCATGCCGTGATTGTTGCCTACTATGTTTGCCAAACTACAGGAGTACGTGGAGTTCAAGGTAGACTTTTAGTGCATATTGATCAGGGCATGGAAGGACCCTAAGAAAAAGTGACATGACTTTCCTTACATGGAAATTGATGATGCATTTCTTGATCGCTGGCTAGCAGAATGGCGTACTGCCTTGAACTTGACGGTGGGATCGAGAAATTCCACTGCACAACGCAAAAAGGAGGAGGTCAAGCTCAAAATGGTGCATCTGGCCAAGAACAGAAAGAAGGAGGTCGAGGCCAAGGCCCAAGCAGAGCATGAAGCCGCACAACAAGTGAAAGAATAGGAAGGTGGAGCAGAGTGTGGCTTTGATAAAGGTGTGAGGTCACCCTCGTCCGAAACAGAGGAAGAAATGGATGAGAAAATAGAGCATCATGGAGCGGACCCAGAGATGGCATTGTACCACATCAAACATCCAAGAGAGTAAGAGAAAGTGGGGCCACGAAAGAAATCCAAGGCCAGTAAGTTTTCGCTAGACCCAATCAACCTAATAGAGGGATTTTTGAATGACATTGGAGATACGGGGCAAGATGTCACCGCAAAGTTACTACAACAGTTTCAGTAGCAATAGCAGCAACTATTGGGCATCATACAAACCGGTCTACATGAGTTGTAGATCCGCGCATCACAAACCGGTACGGCCTCCACTAGCCTTGCCATTGGTACTTTAGAAGTCGCCACAAAACTACATGTGAAGGACTCCCAAGCGATAGTGCTACCAGAGGGAGCACCGACCATAGAAAACAAAGCTCACAAGCCCACTATCAGCACCCTCAAGGGACTGGTGTTGAACTTGGCAATGCTTCCTGGTGAGGCGCTCCATCTACTATAGGATGGGGTGATCGCAGAGCTGAGGGCCCATGAACAACATGCTTTGTAGGTGATTAGTGAGTAGTAGATCAATAATGTGTAGCTAGTCCTACAACGAGACTCTGCGATCACCACCGTGAATGATGTAGCTGACTGAAACAAGCATATAGTTTAGGTTGTGGAGGAAGCATGTCGAATGGTCCCAAAGTTGATCATTCCTGAGGGAGAATTGGTAGAGGTGCGTATTCGCAAACTTGCTACAGGGGTTTGCAATGCTCACAAATAGTTTGCTAAGGTTTAGCTAGAGCTGAACATCTAGATTATAGAGTTGTAGTTGAAGGCCCAGCCTTCAACTCCGCCAGAAGTAAAGGAGTAGTGCACAACTGTTGTTACAGAGGCGATAGCAACAATAGATAGTATAGTAGGAGACTGCACAAGACTGCTTGAACAATCATTCAAGGTCCTGACCAGTCTATAAGAAGATCCTAATGTACAACGGCTTGAGACAGAAGCATGAGAACTGCAGCAGTGCTATGATGAGGTAAAAGGAACAATGCGCACCATCGCCCTCACAGAGGGACTTGCAAAGCTGCAGGAGGCCAAAAAACTTAAGGAACAAGTAGATGCAGTGCAGCACAAAGGGGCAGTGATGAAGGCGCGCTTGAAGCCTCGATTGGACGAAGCTTATTCAGTCATGGCCTCCATTGAGGGTAAGCTTGCTAATCTACGGGTGACTCAACAGAAGCTTCAGGCTAACAGTTTAGGACCAGTGACAGAGCAGTTGGTTGAAGAAGTGAAGTAGGTAGTTTCAGAGTGCACAACCAAGGTTGTCGTCATATAGGTTGAACTGGGAGGTCTTCACATCAAGATCTTCGCACCCACAAAGTGACTCGAGGGGGAGTCACCATGTTTGTGTTGGGGTCTTGTTAGGAACAGGTTCCCCCAAGAGCAGTTTTGGGGCTAAAAGCACATGTTTTGGGACAATTTTGTAATAAAGTTATAAAGTCCCCGCATTTTGTGGTCGCAGAGTGCGAAGGTGTCAATTTTCATAAAGGGTTGTGCGCCCTTATTTTGTAAATTGTCAAGTTGGCTACAAAGATCTACCCATTGTCCATGTACCATGGGATTGTATAAAAAGGAGCTAAGTAAGTAAGCTTTAGGTAGTTAGAATGAATTGAGATTTTGGAGTTTTTGGTAGCGAGTTCTAAGTATTCTCGGGTCTTAGCATAGGTAGAGGCTCTGCAGCCGAGTGTGCAGAGGCCTAGGGTGGAAGTCTGTAGCTGAGTGCATGGACCCCTGTAGTTGTGTGCGGAGGGTGGATAGAGTCTGTATTAAGTTCGTATTCAACTGGAAGATATTAATAAAGATAAGTATTCTACAATTAATGTGTATTTAGTCTCTATTAATGCATCTAAGTATATTGCGATCTTGGTTTATTTTACACTGTTTATTTGATGCGCGAATGTATGTGATTATATATGTTAATTAAACGCAAGAAACAATATCAGTTTACATGACGCTAAATGTAATTGATTGGTAAGATAAATAAACACTTGAGATAACTTGGGAACCTATACAATACATTATGATAGCAGTGCGAAAGTACTTGGACCACTGGTTAGGGCTGCACAAAGGTCAATTGTACGCATTCGCAGAGGTACTGAAGGATGCAATAAAAGGTAGAATGATAAGCTCTAAAGGTTAGCCAACTGCATGAAGGCAGGAGAAAGAGGTATAAACCAACATCACAACCATGTCAGGGTGCAGAAACTTGGTTCCAACATCCCCCCATACTGCTTCAGGTGAGACTTCAGTCCATGCTTCACGGGTTGATGCTGAAAGGGCCAGTAGTGTAGTGATTTTTTTGGTTGACTAACGTTGAACTTGGGTTAGGGTTCATGAAGCCAACAAGGATAAAAGGTAGAATGATAAGCCCTAAAGCTTAGTCACCTACTTGAAGGTAGGAGTAGGAGGTATATACTGACATCATAACCATCTTAGGGTGCGGAAACTTGGTTCTAGTATCCCCCCATACTGCTTCAAGTGAGACTTCAGTCCGCACTCTACTGCCTGATGCAAAAAGGACCAGTAGTGTACGGATTTGTTTGGCTGACTAACGTTGAACCTGGGTCAGGGACCATGAAGCCAACACTGTGTTTATGAGGAAAATGATATCTTTTCTAATCCTTTAACTCATTTTTGTTGCTTCTTTTATTGTTTATGGGGTGATGTCCCTACATATCCATAACTTCATTTTTTACTTTACTTGCATTGTTGCTAGATCCTTTCCATAGCTTCATTTTATACTTTTCTTTCATTGTTGCTAGATATTTTAAGCACATTTACATATATTTCAAGCTTTTCTTTTCATCTATTTTCTAATGTAATTTAGCTTAATCCTCCCTCAATAGTTTCTTGATAACCAAGGCCTCTTTTAATAAAAGGATATCTATGGAAACTAAGAATATCATCTAAATTTTAGTACTCTTTCCAAACTAGGTGATCATTGGATTTTTCTACATCCTTTCTTAAGGAAATAATCTCAGCTTCTATTTTCTCACAATGTCCTTCTTTTTCTATGAGATAGGTTAGAAACATTTCTTCTCTTCTCTTTTCCTCCTCTAGTTGGAACTTCATGAGATATATCGTTTATTCATCAAGATTATGGTTCTTTTATTTCTCATATTTCTACAACATCCTCTTCTACTTTTTTTTTCTCATCTCTAAGTCTCTTTATTTATTCTAAGGAAGTTGCTAGTTTTCCTGCAAGTTCTACCTCACCTTCAACTTCTTCCTCTAAATATTAATATTTATTTTAATGATCATTGGATTGAGCATTGATGGGTGGGTGATATTCTTTATCATCGCTTCCTTCATATTTTGTAAATCGATATGTAGATGCAAAGTGACCTACTTTATCCTAATTACAACAAAATCGTAACTCACATTCGCCTTTGCTAGATCCTCCTGAGATGGATTACAGTTCTTTTGAATATGATGCATCACTGGAACAATCATAGGATTTGATATTTTTTGTCTTCTTTGAATCTTTTATAACTTATTCCTTATGAAATGACTTTTCTTTTCTCATTTATCTCTCATTTCTTCAATTTCACCTCCTTCATATGCTTTTTTAGATGTTATCTCATATTCCTTTTTATTTTTATTTTACAATGCACCACCTTTTCAAACTCAGATTCTAATAGACCATTAAAAATGACATTCATGGATTTCTCATTATTTTCATATGATTTCCTTCCATTTTGATCTATTGAAAGATTTTCTAGAGGTCCATAACCATTTACTACATACATCCAAATGACAGGTCAAAGATTCATTAGGTAAGACTTCATTATTTGGACCTTCCACATAGTATAATTTGTTCCATCAAAGAGTTGGGCTCTATTTGAGAAAGTTCTATCCTAACTACCAACCTTTTTCCCTTTGACATCTACCTTCTAATGGTTAGATTTATTTTGAAGGAACCTGCTCTGATATAAATGATTGGATTTACAATTAAAATGATTGGGCATGAATCATAATATAAATTTGTACTTATTTGAACCAATCAAACATCATAAATCGTTAATCACATGATCAGACTATACAAAAATACTGTACCTGGAAACCCATCAAGGATAAAGTCAAAAAATTTCTTTTAGTTAATTGAACTTTGTAGGAACCAACCTATAGTAGATACCAATACCCTCAACTTTGTAGGCAACAACCTACAATAGATACCAATTCCCTAAAATTTGCACAAAACAAATTACTAAAGACACCAATCCCCTCTTATTTGCAGGAACCAACCTAATGAGGACACCAATCCATGTTACTTTGTAGGCATCGGCCTATAGAAGACATTGATCCCATCATATTTGTAGGCATTAAACTACCATAGACACCAATACCCACTGATCTATGATCCACAATTTAATATCCTCTATTCATCTCTACTCTTCTTCAATTCTTTGTAGCTACTTCATTATAAATAGATTTCCACTTCTTCAATTCTTTGTAGCCACCTCATTAGAATCAACTTTGCACCATGTGCTACACTTTCTTCAATGTACATATCCCTCTCTATTGCTCAAATAAATTTCTACTGGTCACACTACTTATATATCTTAGTTAATGGACTCACATAATCGAGGAAATACTTTATTTACATATCCACGTGCTATGTCCATGGATCCTGTATTAACCATTGACAACACACTAACTTCTCTTGTGCTTATACTCATTGTTGTGAACCTCTTATATCTCAAGCTTCTCTAGGCCTTTTCAATTTATGGATGCTTCCTTGATCCCCGATTTAACTAACTTTTGACTTTTTTCAATATATCCCAATTTACACCACCTTTGGCACTTATGAAAATATTTTATTATTATTTTAAAGAGCCCTTTAGTATAACCATTGCACATGACCACACACATTTTCTTTGGAGGATGTGAAATCCTAAAACTTGTTATTTACATTTGAATATCAATTTACCACCACCACCAAGATGATATGGCCCATACCTAAACTTTAAACTTTACTAATAACTCAATAAATACCCAAAAAAACCTTTAACACTATACACCCTTGAAAAACCAAGTTCCTATAAACCTTTTAATAAGAACCTTTTTTGTTAGGATATGGAACTTTTTCCTTCACCTGATATCATCATCTAGTGGATATTAGGCTATTTGATAACTGGGAGAAAACTCCCATGGATATACCTTTCAGTACCTGATGGTTAAGTCAACAAGTGCCTAGAACCATTTTTTTTGACAAAGCACTTCCCATATCAACTTGTCGAGCCATAGAGACTTTTCAAAGACTTCTTTGTAGAACATTACCCCAAGATTTTAGGGGCTTGGAGACACTAAGCCCTCATGTGCTACACATAAGTTCCCTATGACCAGGACCTACAATTATGGGCCATACATTATCAATTAATTAGGAGAGTTTTTTTAATAAACTACCCTAATATTTTGTGGTTTCCAGGGCCACTTAGATTACCACCTTGTTCTCCCAACAACCAATATTAATTTGAAGTGTGGTGATTTTTTATGAGTTCTCTGTTATGTGAAACTGCAAACACATGCCACATGTCACTTATTTTTACATAACTATCCATCCATGTTATGCAACTAGCCCACAAAATAGAAGAAAATATAGATGAATGCCTTCAAAATTAGCCTCTTCAAGGGGGAAACCTCCTTTACATTACACAAATGAACAATTCTTGGATGATACAAATGACAAAACCTCCTTCTATATATAGGAGTCTAAGGGGTCATAATATAACCAAATTTGACCTAACAACAATATAAGGGCACAAAAATAACAATAGTGAGCTTCTATGGGGCACAATAATAATAATATGGGGATAATAGAGGCACATCAATAACAATAAGGGATACAATGAAAATAGTAATGGGGGAATCACTAGTATTATAGGGGCCTAACAATAAAAAATGCTAAATTTAGGTATCGCGTGTCCTCCACCTAGCAATGCCATGTCAACTCTTCTAACAACCATCCTCCACTTAACATGTCATACCACTTCTTTGTTGCTTGTCTAACTTGCATCTCTCAAGCATTTGGATGCGGGGTATCATGAAAGATTATGAACTTTTGAAAACCCGATGTTTCAAAAGCCCAATGGCTCTTAGTCCTTATTTACTATAACTGAGCTCCTCCATGACCATGAACATGACCAAAAGCTCCCATATTGGATATCGGAAAAGTTCATTAACTTTTGAAAACTCAATTTTCCAAGGGTCTGAGGGCTCTTAGAAAGATTAAAGAATTTTTATCGGGAGTCTCATGTGTGTAGACTTAGTTGAGCATTGTATGTTCTCAAGAAACAACCCCATGCTTGGTACACCAGGATTGATAACTATCTCACTCGTTTGGGCTTCACCTAGAAGAAAGAACATTTTTTATTATTGTATTATATGTTGATGACTTGATTTTAACTCGTGATGATCAGATGACCAGATCTAGCAAGGAGGACCTTGCAAGAGAATTTGAAATGAAGGACATGGGTCTGATGTACTACTTCTTCAGATTGGAAGTATGTAAAGGTGATGATGAATTGTTTGCCTCTTAGGGAAAGTATGCCAATTATATACGTCATAGGTTTTGCATGGACAATTGCAAACCCATTGAGACACCTCTAACGACCAAATGGAGGAAAGAGGATGCCACTTCAGGTGAGGAAGTGGATGCTAATATTTATCGACAGTTGATGGGTTCACTAATGTATCTTGTGAACACATGACCAGATATGTGTTATGTAGTCAACCAACTGGACCAATTTATGGTTATACCAATGAAATTATTTTGGAGGGAAGCTAAGCATATTCTATGGTACTTCAGAGGCACTAACTAGTCTAGACTATGGTACAGATGGACAGAGGGAGTGAAGCCATTTGGCTTCATAGTTGTAGATTGGGCGTGGAGTCCATTAGACTGAAAGAGTGCATCACGTTGAATTTTCAATATCGGGTCCAGAAGGATTTCTTAGTACAACAGGAAGCAAATATCTATGGCACTTAGCTTGGTAGAAGTAGAATGCATGGTTGCTAGTCCAGGAACATGTGAGGCGATTTGGATGAGAAAGATACTTGTTGGATTGTTTGGTCAGATGATGGATCCAACTGTGATCTACTGTGATAATCAAAGTTGCATCAAGCTCTCTGAAAATCCTATTTTTCACGATTGATCCAAGCATATAGATATCCGGTATCACCATTTATGGGACTATGTGCAAAGGCAAATAATGTTGTTGCAATACATTTTGAGAAAGGAACAAGATGCCCATATTTTGACAAACGCCTTATCAAGAGGGATGTTCGTGGTTCATGGGTGTAGGATAGGCGTGGTTGATAATCCCTTTCTTGCTTAGAGGAAGTGTTGAAAAATGCAGTAAGAAATTCTCAATTCAATTTTGCCTTGATTAAATTGAGAAAATTTCAATTTCCACATAAGCAAAAAACTTGGATAATGTTAACTTGTGTGACATGGCTTGTGTCGCCCAGTTTACTCTGTAAATTCGAGTTGGAGGAGTTAGAGTTCCATTCTTCATGTGTGATTGCTAATTTGTAGCAATCAAGGTTAGTTATGTCAAGTTTTTTTCTGTTAAACTAGTTCCAACTTTTGGAGGAACTAGTGGAAGGTCAGTTAAGCAGTGGGACTTCAGTCAATCTCATTGATCATCGAGCTAATTGATCAATCAACCCAAAAAAAACTAGAGCATGTAGGGAATTTGAGTTACCGAGTTGAGGTGGAGATTCCAAGGAAGTGTAACATCCATTGTAGACTAGTCTTGAGTGTACACAACACGCATACAGTCAGCCTCAAGGAACAATGCAAGGAAATAGGAGCTCAAGTTGAGGGAAAATTTTACTAAGTCTAGGTTAGAGGCATTCAGTGAGCAGAGAGATATGTTGTGCACTTGCAGGGTGAGCTCAATTGAGAAAAGAAATTGTAATATATCTCGATTTCATTTGAATAATGCAAGAGGCAATATGGTTTTTAGTACATTACTTTCCCTAGATAAAAATACTTGTTGTGTGTGTGTTATTCCTTCTTAAATGTCTAAATTTTTTTTTTCTAAAATGTGAATTAATGTCTACAAAGTAGTAGTGTAGATCTGTGTCCTGTGATTTTGATTAAAACTTCATGAGTAGTTGCAAATCTACAACTTGATTTGTATACTTTGCCTATGAAACTTCCTTGTATCCGGAATCCACTTGAGGTTGTTGCCTCTAATATTAGAATTTGAAAAGTAAGCATGACCTCTAAATTCTTTAGCCTCGAATTGAAGAATTTATTTTCTTACATCCAAGGGCATCCCGTTGAAATAATATGTAGTTGATTCCCAATCCAATAACCTCATGTGCCACTAGGAAGAGGACCACAAGGAACTTCCTCTTTGGACTTGAAGCACATAACCTTGGTGCCATAGTAATGATACACCTACAAAACAAATAACTACCACCTATGGTTGAAGGAATCACTAGAGAGGACCCACAGACGAGACAACACCATGAGTGACGAAGGTAGTATAGGAAATGTGAGGGCATCATAATGACTTTGAATTTTAAATCATTGCAAATGTCAAAAATCCCATTAAAACTATATGGAAAAGATATCTTGGTACCAAAATCCACAAACCAAAACTAAACAAGGAAAGGAGATCCCTATAGGTTCAAGTTTTCAAAGCAGCAAAGAAAAGCACTCCAACAAGTTCAAAAGAATGTCCATACCCAAATTATGGAGAAAAAAGACAAGAAAAAAAAATTAACCTAGAAGAGAATTAAATACTAAAGTATAAAGGAAGAAACTACCGAAATAACTACCTGCTACCTAATAGTATAACAATCGACAACTAATATAGGAAAAGTGGAGAACCAACGTTGCACCACAATGAAAAACAACCTAATCAATAATTGCCCATGACTGAAAATAAGAAAACGCTTTGAGAAGAGAAAAACATACTAAACTTTGCATACACCAAGCTAAAATGTGAGCACGATAAATTACTCAAATACCCAACGAGCTCCCATTAGGCATGGAGCCCACCGAAAACCAGACTGTGAAAGAGGAAGGGAGAAAGCAATTAGCATTACTTGGCAAATTCCAGAGAGCGTATCTATAAACCAGCCCCTTTTCCACCATAAGACCTTTGCTATGCACATATATGGCAATCCAAGCATGAAAGAAAGAACGTATGAGTCCATTGCTAGCCACATGTAGAGAATGGAGCCGGAGGGTTTCCATGACAGACTCTGAGTCATAATTTGCTCATTAATGAGCTTACCTTGGTTGTTAGGCGGGAGGGTAGAGATAACTAATCCGCTATGTCAATCTCCGATACTCAGGGATATTATTTGAGTAAAATAAATATGTATACATTTCATATAATTTTCACGAGTCCAATAAGTTGAGACTGGTTAATATTAGTTTTGGAATTATGCATAGATTTCAATTATTTTTCTCTAATACTTTAATTAATATTAGTTCACTTAATATTTTAATCACAAAGAGGCGTTAAACTTTTTCGAAGAATGTGAGCCGGCATGAAAGCTTGTCGCCTTTCTTGATGCTATAAAGTCCGCATGTAGCAAACATTAGTTAAGTTTACGTATCGTAATAGGGATAGACTTCAAATTATTTTCACACTATTTTATTAATGAAAGAACGTGAGACGCGATAAAAGGCGTGTCCCCTTTATCAATGCTATGAATTCAATAGATTAGTCAACTTACATATTTTGATCACCTATGGGCTTCAATTTTTTTCTCCATATTTTATGTGATGAAACACGATAGCGATGCTATATGAATTCGATATCCAGCTGTCTACGTTCATTTACGTATTATGATTTTGTATAGACTTCGGAATGGGGAAACGTGATAATGGGAAAAAAACGTGTTGCGTTTTTCAATGCTATAAAGCCAATAATATTGGTTAGCAATGTATAGTTAATTTACTTCATTTTGAAGTTGATGCGTCTCCTATTAAGCGGTGAGCAATAAATCGTCAAATAACAAAGTCTTAATAGCAGACTATTTTACGCGCATAGTTTTAAGGTTGTCGCTTGATTTGGATTTTTATATTGTTGTTCGAATGGTTTGCCATAATCCATGCAGAATACCCTGGAGATCGCAATTTCTCGTTATATGATATCCTCCGGAGTTGTTCAGGATTTCACTTTTTGATATCGACAGCTCTTAAAATAATCATTAATGTACTCCCACGCAGCTTTCAACCAGTTATGCGCCTCTTGCATTTCGCCAATCATATAACATCAACATGGTTCCTTCTCTGTCTTATAGTGCATCATGGCAATAAGATAGTACTGCCAATTTAAAACTCTGATGTAACATAGAGTTTCTTACCCTCCAAGATTTCTTACCATTCTCAAACTCTCTGCAACCATCCCATCTAATTCAGTAAGCATAACTAAGTCATTTTTTAATTATTTTTATCAAAGTCAAATAAAGATAATAATTTACGATTTTAAACTTTGTGAATTTAGCATAGGGTTTTAGAATCCAAAGTTCCCTTGCGATCCTCACGGCTCAGGCCAGGCCCTTTACAACCATCCTATCTAATTCAGCGACCCCACAACAACATCACAATGGTACTTTATAATTATTAACTAAGCTAAACAAGGAGATATATCATCATTTATAATTTATAAAATTTAACATAACAAGTATATATAAAAGTAAAATCACAATATAGTCATAGTAAAATAAACATTATAGAATGATGATTAACACAATCATTTATATTTCTCAATAAACCTGTACTTTTTAAAAGCTATAACACAATTCTATTTCCAATATTTCTATAAAGTAATGATGCCCTATGGCCGCAGCACAAATTTATTGTAATTATGAAAGATAAAATTTGATTTTAAATTATGGAGAAGGTATTATATTTTAGTACTGGTTTTTAAAATTTAACTTGTAATTTTTATATATGCATATAATATTAAAAATAAATAAAAGTAAAACAAAATCTAAAAGTGGATTTTTAATATTTATTTGTTATATATTATAAAGAAAATATTAAATAAATTTAAAAAATGAAGTTGATAAGTTTTTTTAATTCATGAAGTATGTTGAAAAAAAATTTCTTGGCTATTTAAATCTACCATATGACATTATTAGGATTGAGATTTGAGATTAAGTTTTATCAAATTTTCACATTGAAAAATTATATAGGTTAAATATATGATGTCAATAATAACATAGGTGTGAGTGTTAATCCACTTTATACGTGTATTAAGAGTATAATGAAGCACCATAAATTAAAATAAATATATGATGTCAATAATAACATAGGTGTGAGTGTTAATCCACTTTATACGTGTATTAAGAGTATAATGAAGCACCATAAATTAAAACACTGCCTCTAAGTGCCATTGTGAAGACGCCAGAGTCAAACATCCACATCCCAAACCTTCATAATGCAAAATTCATCATTTCTCAGCAATGGATCCTTTTTTTAGTCTGAAGAACATCTAAATAGCTCTATCTATCTATATAAACCAGAATGACATGATTGTTACATTTATTTTTCAAATATCTACACATTCAAGATTACTTCAAAGTGATTTCATAACTTTATGAAGGCTGGCCATTATGGAAGGACAGCGTGACCTCAAGCAGAATCTAATGCTCGCTCTTCTATTAATCGTAGCCGGTTTTGTTCCTCGATTCCTATCATGTCAATATGTTCATATCGTTCATTTCGCCACAATCGCACACGAATACTAATTATGGATTACCTTCACCTGCTTCCTCTCGATCACTATATGTCGAGTTGCACGATCATGAATCCCAGTCACCAGCACTCTCACCCTCGGTCGAATTCCTTATAACAGCAGCTCTGACGTCCCTAAGGTGATTCAACGTAATAGCTGTGAATCTTTTTCTTTTTCCTTTTGGCTGTTGGTGAATGGTATTCTTGGTAAATTTTTAGAGGAATCATAAAATAAAAATGAACAATACCATAAGCACAATTTTACAATTTTTTTTTTAATTTATGTTACATAATGGTACGATAGTTCTTAATGGTTTTTAAGAAATGAGAATACAATTGCATTGAATCTTACTGTGTGGATGTAATGGAAGCAGAAGAAGGGAAAGCGTAGTATTCCGAAGGTAGAAATCGGCCTGAGACGCGCTCGGGCGGCCATAAGGAAAGCGATTTCACACTCTGGACAGAAACAAGAGCTGGGAAATTCCTATGATTCAACCAGCGACATCTACAGAAACAGGAGCTGGGAAATTCCTCTGATCCTATGCAAACTAAGTACGCCTATTATTTTTATATAGTGCATATTTCAGTTTTCTATTTTTTATTCTCAATTTGTTACTCTTTCTCGTTTGTGCATGCACTCTATGCGATGTCACGAAACTAAAAACAAAATGTAAAGTGTTTTATTTTATGTATGTACGCAATCTTACCAAATAAATGTAGAGGGAAAAATAGCATTTTCATTGTGGTTGATTTTTAAAAATGTTTTCCAAATTGTTGTTTGTTTTTGGATGAACATGATTTTTTGAGCAAGCATGCAATTCAACACAAAGGCTCAACAAAAAAATTCACCACATCCTCTGTGATTAATATTGTTGGTTATTTTTCACTAATTAGCTAAATTGAAAGTTAAAAGGTCTTGATTTAAAACTTTTTTTAATTTATTAAAAAAATCATGTAAATTGGAGTTATTTCATATCTTTATTGAAAAGTGTATTTCACTTGTATTATAAATCTAAATCATTTAAAAGTAACTTTAATAATTTTTATTTTAAGTTACATCATTGTAAAAGTGATTCTCACTTGTTTTTATAAAAGTGGCCTAGTTCAAAGAGTAATTTATTTGTAAAGTGAGTTATAGAGAAAGCTAATTAAGTAAAGAAATTCTTTATTTCTCAATAACATCTATCACCATGTGAGCTATCTTTTACCTACTACATAACTTTTAATTATTTTTAAAATAAAGGCATAGTTATCACATCCAAAGTAAACAACCTACTTTTTCCATATATTTTCATTTAGATAGTCAATTTCATCTTTGTAATCCATATCATTTACATATTATAATATGGCCAATGTAATTTTGATTACTAGAATAAAGGAATTCTCATGAAAATATGATATGGAAGATGTACTAAGAATTTAAGGATTGTATTGGATTACCTTGAGACAAGAAAAATCCACCACTGATGGTGAAAAGAAGAATGGTATAAGAATCATGAAGCATGTGGATTTATCATAGTTTTCATTTCTCTTAATTACTATGTCATCTTCAAGGAATCAACTATAGTGATGAGGCTTGGGAAAAGTTGGAAAATATATTTGGTTGAACTAATGTGATTAGATCTCATCAACTTGAAAAGAAGGTCATGAATTTAAGTCATACTAATCTATCTTAAATGTAATATTATTTATCTAAGTTCAAAAAACTTAGACATTTAATTAAATGTGTAGAAAGAACTAGTGGGGCAACTCCTTTGCTGTGAAAATGGGTAGCTTGGGATGTGGGCAATGGCAGGAAAGTCAAAATTGGACATGATCCTTGGTTTGCAGCTAGAAACAATTGGACATGATCCTTGGTTTGCAGCTAGAAACAACTTCTCCCTCTTGGATCCATTGATCCAAGAATTTGGTCAACAAAACATTTTCTATCTTGTCAATGCTTAGGCACAACATCCACAAATAAGAGGACTAAATGGGTGGAAGTCAATTGCATCTTTGGAGCTTGAGGGTGAACTAGCAATAAAACAGAATAGGTATGTGGATATGTTGGTTCGAACCCATGTTTACATTAAGGATTCGGTCCCTAACCAAGTGTGCCGGTCCAAAAATCTTCATACAAGAAACTTCACTAACAAGATTGGCTAAAAATTTGAATTTGTGGAATGTTTTAATGCAAACATGGTGTGGTAATGGAAAATTATATGTGGTGTGAGTGTTATGCTAAAATCCAAAACCACTCCTTTGTTGGCTCTTAGAAGAAATCTCCAAGCATGATATTCTCTACCAAAGCATGGGTGGTTTGGGATGAATAGATGCCCTTTGAGAAAATCTAATGAGGAATCCTACTTGCACTTATTTGTAAAATGCAATTACATTCTACATGTATGCAATATTCTATGGGAACAATTTACGCACAAATATAGGTGGTATGATGCTTATGTAAGCAATGTATTCAGGGCGTGGCTAGTTGACAAGTTTTTCAAGATTCTCACCGACAAGTTTTTCAAGATTCTCACAAGGCTTCTCTGCTTACTAATTGTGTGCATATGGCTGTCCAGAGACATAATTATTTTTCAGGTTTGTTTGATGCTTCCTGATATGTGTTGCAAAAGTATTTGGGTTGGTATTTGAATATCAATTGGATCCAAAACATTCCAAACAAAGAATCTCAATCTTGCTTGAAGTCGATTTTGATTATCCATGTGGTTACTTTAATGGTGCATGCCAAAGTCACGCCCCACTATATGGAGTTGAGGTTGTATTACATTTTAGTCACACACATTTCATCCAAGGAAGATATTCCTTTGGGAAAGGAACAAAATAAAAAGGCTAAATTCTTTTACCCTTGGATTTTATTAGAATTGGCAAGCAAAAAAGGATTATCAAGGTTTGTGATGGGGGGATTTGAAATTGAGAATAAATTGGGAAAACCATAAAGCAGATGTGTCAAAAATTGACCTTGATTCACTATCAATGGCATTGGGGTGGTGGCAACCGGCTCCTTCAAGCATGTCTCTTATTTTCATATTCTACATGAGTTAAATGTGGATGTTGATAGTTTATAAGGGAGGCATTAGCCCTCCCTTCTAGATTGGTGGGCATTTATGAATATGTAGATGGTAATGAGATTAGGTCCTTGAGGTGAATCTCTACTTCTAAATTTCATTCTCAGTTTTTTGGCTTTGTTGTGGGAAACTACACGATGTGGATAGGATTGGGATTCTGTCACCAGAATTTTGTTTTAAGACATATTGCCTTTCTACTATGAATTCATACATTAATGCATTGAAAATGGAAATGTTATGGAAATTCTAAACGAATGCGTAGAACAAAATATTTGTGTTGAACTATTATAGCATCTAAATTCAATAGACATCTTTATCAAACAATCAATGATAGGAAAAAAATATTGTTTAGTTAAATTACCTGAATCTAATAAACATAAGTCAATTCAGCCCACATTAATTAAATTAAATTGTCAAAATATTTTGTGTATTATTTAGAAATTTATAAAACAATATATAAATGATATAAACAAAATTGAATAACCCTCTAATGAAGTAAAAATATCTTACAGCTCAACCAAATTTAATTTTAATATTTCTAATAAACTTTGCTTAAACCTCCTCAAAACATCTGTTTGCTATGTGATGTTGATGAAAAGATAGTTGTACCACAAATTCTGATTGAATTGAATATTTTTGTGTTCTTTTGGGCATAATTAGGGCCCTTGTGCATCTATGGGAAATTCATTCTTGTAAAATAATTCATTCGTGTTTTCTGTAATGCCAACACTCCAGAAGGATTCCATTGCACAAAAGATGTAACACTTCCGGAGGTGAAATTGGGACTAGGTGGGATGACTGGCTTGCTAGCTGGTCCATCTGCTCTAGAAAGGCATTTCCTTGCATTCTTTGCTGTCGAAACCATGGATCTGTGAGACCCATTTTGTTAAAGCATTCAAAAAACGGGACTGATGATGATATACAGGTCCATGAATATCTCCCCAATGGTTTTTCATATTTTAGGTTTATGAAGAAGAGCAGATATTGCCTGTGCCCCAGTGGATACGAAGTGGCCAGCCCACGAATTTCGGAGGCAATATACAGTGAATGTGTACCTGTCGTAATTTCAAAAGACTATGCATTTGCGTTCGGGGATGTGCTGAGTTGGACAATTTTGTCTGTCCGAATTTCCAAATCTCAAGATCTTACTCCAATCTATACCAGCAAATAGGTATGTTGAGCTGCAAAGTAAAGTCAAACAATTTCAGAGATACTTTACTATATACCAGCCTCCAAAACCTGATGACTTTTTCGAGTCTATCAAACTTCTAAGCATATGAGTGATATCCCGGAGGAAGAATGGTTTTCGTATAGCCCAATGATTCAACACAGGTCAGACCTAGAGCTTGTTGTTGTGTAAAGTTATTTTAATGAATAGCTCTACTTTGGTTCTTACCAAGTCCTTGAAAATTGACACTGATACATAAATAATGGAATGATATGGGTGAGACTTTCATTGAGTTTATTATTGTTTCTCGAAGCTTTTCCTATCAAAATAATTTTCGTTCTCTGTTTTTACATGATGTCTGACATCTCCCCATTCAATTATATATATATATATAATCATTTATTTAGTGTTTATTTTGGAATTCTTATATTCTTTCTTATAATTGTTTTCTCAATATTCTTATTGGTCAATAAGTTTTTAGTTATATTTTTCGAGCTATCTTTTTGTTAGCCTACTTAAACAGTTATATTCTTTTCTTATAATTGTTTCCTCAATATTCTTATTGGTCAATAAGTTTTTAGTTATATTTTTCGAGATATCTTTTTGTTAGCCTAATTAAACAGTTAGTAATTAGTTGAAATTAAATTAACTTTATCTGTTTCAGGAAAAGTGTCGTTCTTGTGTATGAATTAGTTACATCGTAATTAAATAGTCTTACATATAAAATTGTTCAACGAATTATATTTTCTGTTATATTATTGAATATTGATTTATGGCTTAATATTTTAGGCTTAATATTTTATTAGTTTATAATCTCTTTTAATATTAAAGGAGAACATGGAGCAATTTATTTTATTTATAAATTTTCTCGGGCATTAATAACACTTTCTCAAATAACCATGTTGATTAAGATTATTGATTTTTCCTTCATGTTTTAACTACATAGAAATACTATTTATCTTTGATGTGGTTTTATGAATTGTTATATAAAAGTATTTTTTGCTATATGGAATATTTTGTTTTTTTAATATATTATCAAAGCCTTTTTGAAGAGTAGCTCCTATTGTTAATCAATCTTTTGATCATGTGTGGGCACATTTATGAGATTTATTATTTTTATAGATTTATTTTTATGAGATCTATTATTTTTATAGATTTATGTTGAACCAAATTGTTCCATTCCATCAAGAGTACTACTTTTAGTTGTTGTCATTGTTGATCGAGATTTTGACCATGTGTTGTCACATTTATGAGATTTATTATTTTTATAGATTTATGTTGAACCAAACTATTCAATTCCATCAAAGTACTACTTTTAATTTAAAACACTTATTTTTCCATATAAAAATGTATTATGATTTTTTTGATCATATTTAGAAGCGCAAAATATAATTACATTCTTTTTTAATGTAGTTTATATCTCATTTTCTATTTTTATTCACAATTTATTTCTTTTTCTAGTTTATTTCTCTTTCTGATTTGTGTATGCTGTTTTCCATGTATTCTATATAATCTCAACAAACTAAAAACATGGATAATCTTTAAATCAAATTCTATATCAATAAAATTGAGGTGAAAATACAATATAATGTACAATATAAAATTCTATATGTGTGTGAAAACACAAATATTTGTACATTACTGAAGTAAATGTTGTGGAATACATGCTTGTATACAAAGTTAAAAAGGATGCTCTTCAAATCAGATTCTATAATCATATAATATCTATGATGTATGGGAGTACAGTTGTTGCTAAGCAATAATTTTGTTGTTCTTTTCTAATATATCTATGGAGATCTCTCATTGAATAAGTATATGGTTTTAATTTTACATTCACAATATATGTTTGCCCCCAACCCTGGTTAGCTTTATGTTTTTATAAGAAGCTAGATAATTTATTAGGTTTGAGGATGTAGTTATTTCTTTCTTCTCATTAATCTTCACTTTTCACTTTTATATTTAATGTATATCAAATTTATATTTCATTTTACGTTAAGAGGTTGGACTCATTACTATAGTTCTTTTTTAAATTAATTTTTATAATATTTATTAAAC
>APFE030923133.1:47357-66057 GCA_000404065.3 Pinus taeda | reverse complement strand
TTCTTTTAAATCATAAAATAATCACCCTTAAAGGTAAGTATATAAAAAGAAAGATATCACAATTTAGGTTGAGTATAGATTAAGTAACATTCACATTAACCCCACTATAAAGTATTCATAAGCTATAAAGTATGCATAAGCTAAGCTATAAGATGGAAAAATTCCTTCTTTCATATATATGGAAGCACCAAGATAAAAGTACTTTGGGAAACTTTATTTGAATAATAGACTACATTTTAAGCCCTCTTATCATTTCAAACAAGGAAGTATGACCCCAGAGGCCTTGATTGTCCCCACTACAAGGTATGCTTATCTTCCAAGTTGATAACTCCGTGTATATGACACATAACCCTATGCCAACCTAGACACATAAGTATAGTGTGACCCTAAAACAAAATTTCACTTAAACAAACATCTTCATTAACAATCCAACCATGAACAATGATTAACCAAAGAGATTTAGTGGCCCATGGGGAGAACAAAATCCAAAAGATTCCACATGAATTCAAAAGTTCCATGCTATGTTAGAACATGGGTCCAACAAAGCTAAACAAAAACATGGAGTGTGCCTTAGAGGCCAACCTGATTAACATACAACTCCCCCAACATGTGGTCTCCCTATATATGTATGGCCTTGGATTGATTTCCTAAGTACCCTAATTGGGTACATGCATGTTTTAAATGCATTATTTTACTTACTTTGATTCTCAAAATACCTTAATTCAATGTATGCATATTACTTCAATTATGGTTGATTCTCAAAGAACCTGAATTTAGTGTATTTTTTATTGAAGTATATTAATTAAGAATCAATTAGGATTTGATTCTTTAAGCACCCATGGAAATCCTAATAAGATCTACTAATGACTATTTATCCTTACATCTCACCACTAAGAGGGCTCTTGTGTTTCTTATTTAAGTAAGGAAAAATTTTGCCTTTAGATAGAAAACCATAATGTAACAATAGACAAAAAGATAAACTTCACAACAAAATACAACATATTTGTAATTCATCTAAATCTAATTTTAATTATCATTGTACACCAAATTATAAAGTTAAAAACCTTTGCTTACTTCTACATAATTAAAAAAAAAGAAAAAGAAGTAGGCTTCATATTATTACATTAATTTTCCTGAGATATATTTGCGTATTATTTTATTAATATTAGTTTTAAATTTTTTTAAATAAAATAATTTTATTATCATTAAATTAAACTATACAATTAATCAATAAGTGTATAATTAATTTTTATTGTTTGAAATTTACAAAAAAATTAGCTATTTTGATTCAATATTTTGAAATTATTGACTAAGTCTTTTAAGAAATTATTGATTCAATTTTTATTAATTTTTGTAATTATATAAACTAAATTATAAATAAATATGGAAAATGATTTAACGAGTAGATTATAACTAACATTTGATGTTCCCACTTAGATACTTTTGTGAGTTTGCAAGATACTTGGTTTTACCACATTTACAAGTATGAAAACATTTCAATTTAACAACATCATAATTTTACATTATGATTGTTCTAATTTAAAAAACATTGTGGTTTTGTAAAATGATTTGGTCACATGAGAATTAGCTATGAAACAACTAACTTAACAAATATGATTAATTGAAGGTTAATACAATCAAACTTAGCATACAATGTACTTTGTTCATTATTATGATTATATATTTCCCAATTAGCCCCAATGAAAGTTTTATATTTTACTCTAATTTAACTATATTTAAACTAAGTGAGATTATCTATAATGTAGCAGTTGTTTAAATGTGGCAGTTGGTTCATACCTTTCAAAGTTCAATAATAAACTAAGCGAAGCTAGCTCGCTATAGGTCATTCTTCATTTATAAAGAGTCCAAAGAAGTTGAGACTTAGTAATATTAGTTTTAGAATTATACATAGATTTCAATTATCTTTCACTCTTATGTTTTTTATTTCTTAAAGAGGGCGGTTTGGTACAAAAGCTCTGTTACATCGGAACTGCTCCCAAGAGGTGGGAAACCTGTTCCAATGGTTACCGCGCTCCTGAGAGCTTTGGAATTGTATGAGAACGTTACCTTTTCAACTAGAGCTGCAATGGGAGCTTGGGAAAGTTCCAAGAGCTTTGAAGAATGTTTTTTTTGGAGTTCCCACGTTCCTTGAGGTTGGGGAATACAAAACCTATAGAGAAATATGTTGAATGTTTTTTTTTGAGTTTCAGCATTCCTTGAGGTTGGGGAATACAAAGCCTATAGAGAAATATGTTGAACTGCCCACAAAACATGAGCATATGTTGAAACCTTCGCAAGAAGAAAAGCGAAGACATCTTTAACACCAATATACTTAATTGAGAAATTGGACCAATCTTTTGATTGGTTATGGAAGTGTGTGACACGTCAACCTAATGGCAATACGTGGGATGTCAAGCTCATGAGTATTTCTTTTGTTGTTTATGTATATATATCGGAGAAGATTGTGTGTGCATATTGTATGTGGCAGTGAATGTTTAAATATTAGAGTTGCTTTGTTTTTTCTCTTAAGAATAACTAGAAAAACATATGAAAAATTGTTCCTTTATCTTTTAAAGTGAGATTATTTCAAAAAACTAAACATGTATGAGAAAAATAAACTTAAAAGAATATATTTATATATAAGTGAGACAATATATTTATTTTTATAAATTTAAATTGATTTTAATATTTGAATATTTTAATTCAATATTAATTTTAATTATTATATAATTAAAAAATATATTCTAGCATTCCCAACACAAGTACCAAGTTCCCAAAATTTCCATGGTCCAAACACTCTACATAATATAAAAAAATATCACGTGTCCTAATGCCCTAAAGTCGTTTGGCAATATTAGTTCACTTAATATTTTAATCACGAAGAGGCTTCAAACCTTTTTCGAAGAATGTGATCCGGCATGAAAGATGGTCGCCTTTCTTGATGCTATAAAGTCCGCATGTAGCAAATATTGGTTAAGTTTAAGTATCGTAATAGGGCATAGACTTCAAATTATTTTCAAACTATTTTGTTAATGAAAGAACGTGAGACGCGATAAAAGCGGGTCTCTTTTCTCAATGTTATTAATTCGATATATTTGTTAACTCACATATGAGTTGAGCGATGCATCTATCTACGTTCATTCACACATTATTTTATTTTATATAGATTTCGGAATGGGAAAACGTGACAATGGGTAATACTGTGTTGCGTTTCTCAATGCTATAAAACTCATAATCATATTGGTTAGCAATGTATCGTTAATTTACTTCATTTTGAAGTTGATGCGTCATTGTGTTTGGGGAATCTCAAGAAGTGCTGAGCAATAAATCGTCAAATAACAGAGTCTTAATACGCGCACCGTTTTAAGGTTGTCGCCTGATTTGGATTTTTATATTGCTGTTCGAATGGTTTGCCATTATCCATGCAGAATACCCTGGAGATCGCAATTTCTCATTATATATCCTCGGGAGATGTTCAGGATTTCACTTTTTGATATCTACAGCTCTTAAAATAATCATTAATGAACTCCCACGCAGCTTTCAACCAGTTATGCGCCTCTTGCATTTCGCCAACCATATAACATCAACATGGTTCCTTCTCTGTCGTATAATGCATCATGGTAATAAGATAGTAATGCCATGTTCAAAATTGGATGTAACATAGAGTTTTTTACACTCCAAGATCTCTTACCATTCTCAAACTCTATGCAACCATCCCATCTAATTCAGTGAACATAACTAAGTTATTTTTTAATTATTTATATGAAAGTCAAGAATGATAGGATTAGTACACTTTTTTTTTTCCAGATTTGTACATTCAAGATTACTTTAAACCATAGTTACCAAGTTCGAATTCGAATTCGATATGATACGATAAAAATTCGGATGGAAAAATTTCAATTCGGAAAAAATTTGAGAGTATATATCTTAAGCATTTAAATATATACATATTATTTTTCTTATAATAATAAAGTCTTGTCATTTTCTTCTCATTCATTTTGAAATTTAAATAATTTTTAATAATTTTAATCAATATAAACAATTTTAAAATTATCCTTTACCTACCAAAACTACAACCACACTTGATCTTAAATCCAAAATCTATCTCCTTTTTAAAATTCAAAATTCCCTGGTATTTTCGATCTAAAATCTTTTTATAATTAATATTTAAAAAAAATAATAATATTTAAAACTCGAAAAAATTAGGGAAATTCGAGAATTCACTGATTAGAGTTTTCTTAATCAGTAAATTACTTTATTTTTAAAATATTACGTTCACTAAGTAAGAATCCGCCCTTCCAACGAAAATGGGAAAGTCAAGAAATTACCTTTAACATTGCTTAACAGTATAATGTTTTCTTTTCTCCAAAGCAATATTTATTCATCTACCCTCTCAAGGGGCAAATCTGCCCTGCTTTTGGAGATTTATTTTGGATATGGATAGAAAGCCCTTTGTAATTATTATTGCTAGTAATAAGAATAATGTGTTTCAAGTACAGTACATGATTGGCAAGACTTTTCTAGAAAATGTGATTCTGATATCTCTGCTCTTTTTTTTACTTATATCCTCTATTCATGAATAGTGTTGCGTATACCCTACGAAAGAAAACGTTGAATGAGAAACCCATGCCCGTTTTGTTCAATTCCAATGTCCGCTTTTACTTTTATCCTCTATTCATGAATAGTGTTGCGTATACCCTACGAAAGAAAACGTTGAATGAGAAACCCATGCCCGTTTTGTTCAATTCCAATGTCCGCGAAACGCGGAAAGTTAGATTGAGAAAAATAGATGAAGTTGGTAAACAAAGACTTCTAACATTGTGTCAATCTTGTGAGCTCTCTGTATTTAACATTCCAAATATTTTCTATTCTTTGGTAAAGACCACCACTCACCATGCGATGACTCTGTACCAGTTAATTGATACCTCCCGCCTAAGTTACAATAAAGTTATTTAGCTTTGTCAAAAGAATACCGTCTGTTTTAAGTTTGAACAAATGAGACTGTGACTTTTAAACAATGAGAGCCGGCGTTGTCCGCGTTCGTCGGAGGGGCAGATTCATATTTAGTGCACCGAATCGAACTCAAATTTTCGAATTAATTCGCAAATCGAATCGAATCAACGAAGGCCGAATTTGGTAACTATGCTTTAAACTAGTTAATAATAGAATATTGCAAAATTATATCAATTTTCTTATAATAATTTTCAATTTTTTTATTATATATATTTTTGGAATAATAATAATAATTTAATTTAATAACTTTATTATGGTTTATAAAAGATGTGATTATGCATTGTGAATACTTAGTTATATTAGTTTTTAAGTTAGTGCTTGCTGGTCCAGAGATTGTATTATTAGATTTTAAGTTAGTACTTGCTCGTCAAGAGATTGTATTGGTGTTTATAGCTCATTAGCAAATATCATACACTTTTTCAATGATTTATGAAGTGAACGTTAATGAGTTGTGCTGTGTTTAGTATCTATCGGCTGTCTAATTCAACTTAATGAAATTAAAGATAAAAACCTATTATAAAGTTACACTCTCCCATAAGTACGTGGTGACGTGGGTTAATACTGGTTTGCAACTAGTTCTATTCTTCCTATCCATGGATCCCGTGGCCAGTCAATTTTAAAATCTGACAACGTTAGTTGGACGCTAAACATGTCTAAAATCTGACAACGTTAGCTGGACGCTAAACATGTCTCACAGGAAGAGAAGAGGTAATGAGTATGAAAAGAGGAAGAGAATGCAAGAAATTTAGGCGTTTAGTGCCATTTAAGCTGGGAAAAATGTTATGAAGGTTGGCCATTATGGAAGGACAGCGGGACCTCAAGCGGAATCTAATTCTCGCTCTTCTATTAATCCTAGCTGGTTTTTTGTTCCTTGATTCCTATCATGTCAATATGTTCATATCGTTTATTTCACCACAATCGCCCACGAATACTAATTATGGATTACCTTCACCTGGTTCCTCTGGATCACTACATGGCGAGTTGCACGTTCTTGAATCCCAGTCCCCAGCACCCTCACCCTCGGTCGAATCTCCGGGTAGAAGTCCTTACAACAGCAGCTTTGACGTGCATAAGGTGATTCATCCTAATACCTGTGAATCTTTTTCTTTTTCCTTTTAGCTGTTGGTGAATGGTATCCTTGGTAAATTTTTACAGAAATCAGAAAACAAAAATGTACAATACCATAAGGGCAATTTTACAATATTTTTTTTTTAATTTATGTTACGTAATGGTACCATAGTTCAGTTTTAATTTAACGGTTTTTAAGAAACGGGAATACAATTGAATCGAATCTTACTGTGTGGATGTAATGGAAACAGAAGAAGGGGAAGCGTAGTATTCCAAAGGTAGAAATCGGCCTGAGACGCGCTCGGGCAGCTATAAGGAAAGCGATTTCACACAGTGAACAGAAACAGGAGTTGGGAAATTCCTATGATCCAGCCAGTGACATCTACCGAAACGCCGGTGCCTTTGATCGGTAAAAAAATTATTTAACTATCTGATAATCATATCTTAAAACGAGGATTTCGATTTCTGTCACTGTAACTATGGCTTATTTCATTTGTATTTATGTGTGTTTATGTTATCAGGAGCTATACGGAAATGGAGAAGCGTTTCAAAATCTTCGTATATCGGGAGGGGGAACCGCCTCTGGTACACAACGGAGCGTGTGTAGATCTCTATACGACAGAAGGCAGATTCATTCACGAGCTTGAGCTGGGGAATCGATTCGTGACATCGAATCCGGAGGATGCCCATGTTTACTTTCTTCCCTTCAGCGTAACCATGATGGTCAGTTACATTTACGTGCCCAACACATACGACGTCACGCCCTTGAAGCGGTTTGCGGGAGATTACATTAATGTTGTTGCCCACAAATACCCGTTTTGGAACAGAAGTTTGGGGGCCGACCATTTCATGGTGTCATGCCATGACTGGGTAATGTATCCCCTTATATCATTTTGGTCACATTTTCACTATTTTTTTCCCATTTTTGTAAATTCTGAATTCATACAAAAATTCTTTGAGAGTGGAAATGTTCTGGAAATTTTAAAGGAATGCGTTCGAAGCATAACATTTCCGTTAAACTATCAATGCATCAAACAACCAACCATGGGAAAAAATTCTCTAATAATACTCTAATGAAATAAAAATCTCTTACAACTCACCCAAATTTGATTTTAGTATTTTTAATAAATATATGTTTACCATGTGATATCGATGACAAGTTAGTTGTAACAAAAATTCTGATTGCAATGAATATTTCTGATTGTTTTGGGCATATGCAGGGCCCTTATGCATCTATGGGAAATCCATTCCTGTACAATAATTCAGTCCGTGTTTTATGCAACGCCAACACGTCAGAAGGATTCAATCCCACAAAAGATGTAACACTTCCAGAGGTGAAATTGGGTCGAAGTGGGATGACTGGCTTGCTTGGTGGTCCATCTGCTCTTGAGAGGCCTTTGCTTGCATTCTTTGCCGGTGGAAACCATGGAACTGTGAGAGCGATTTTGTTAAAGCATTGGAGAAACGGGACCGATGATGATATGCAAGTCCATGAATATCTCCCCAAGGGTTTTTCATATTTTGATTTTATGAAGAGGAGCAGATATTGTCTGTGCCCCAGTGGATACGAAGTGGCCAGCCCACGAATTTCGGAGGCAATATACAATGAATGTGTTCCTGTCATAATTTCAAAAGACTATGCTCTCCCCTTCAGCGATGTGCTGAATTGGACAAGTTTCTCTGTTCAGGTTCCCGTGTCCGAAATTCCAAATCTTAAGACCATACTCCAATCTATACCAGTAAATAGGTATGTCCAGATGCAAAGTAAAGTCAAACAAGTTCAGAGGCATTTTACCGTAAACCAGCCTCCAAAACCTTATGACTTTTTCCACATGGTTCTTCATTCCATATGGCTCAGGAGGCTAAACATTCAGATTAGGTCATAAAAAAATTGCGTCCCTCTTACACATTTCCCCGTGGTGCCCACCGCAAACATTTTATTGCCAAACACTGTTTTCATTGTATTTATTAGTCAGTAACGAATAAGTCCCGGCTTAAATGCTGGTGATTATTACAGTTTACTCATACTCGTGACTCCAAAATAGATCAATTTCCAGTACATCAATCTTCTAAGCGTATGAGTGATATGCCGGAGGAAGAATAATTTGCTTACAGCCCAACTATTCAACAAAGGTTGGGCCTAGAGCTTTTTGTTGTGTAAAGTTATTATAGTAAAATTGAAATGAATCTTAGCTCTACTTTGGTTCGCGCGAGTCCTCGAAAGACCACGGATAAATAATTAATGGGATGGATATGGGTGGAAATCTCCATCGGTCATCTACTTTGATCACCGCAATATCGTCAATCATAACATTGCAATTCGGCTTAGCTTTAAGGTTTACTGTTTTGTTTTATTAAACTTATGCATTTCTTGTTTATGGAGTCTGAAAAATTATCTGGATGGTTAAACGTAGTTGGAATTTGGGTAAAAAATTTTAAACCTAGTGTTTGAATCATATTTTTAATAATGAAAATAGATTCAGCATCATCAAAAATTATAGGACACCTAAAATTATGAAATTTCACTGTTTTTATTTAAATTTACAAAAATCTCTGTTAAATTTTTCAAAATATAACCTAAATTTCTATAATTTTAAAAGAAAAAACATAATAGTTAGACCAGGGCTTTCTGATTCAAGTACGTTCGAACACAAATGTCATTGGCCTCTTCTACAGAACCCTTTGGCCTCTTCTCCAGAACCCTTTTGTGCCCTTGTATACGCTACGCTCTTTTGTCACATATTTCACACGTGTTTAACAATTTTTGCATTGTATTCCATGTCAAGAATTTCTCTTTCTGGCTTTGCAAAAGTGGGAAGTAAAGTCACATATTTCACACGTGTTTAACAATTCCTCGTTGTATTCCATATCAAGAATTTCCCTTGTGCCTTAGCAAAGGTTGGAAGTAATGCATGAAGTAAAGAGTTGAGTTGAGTTAAGGAATGTAAGAAAGAGTAGTGTGAATTTGTCGTGAGTGTGAGTTAATTGGAGAAAAGGTAAATCAAGTTAAAGATTGCATGATCTATATTTAGTAGAGTAGATGTAATCCTTGTATATTTGTAGTTGAATCATTATAATGCAGGTGAAAACTATAAAACTATGAAGGTATATGTGAGAAAAATTGAACAAATAAAAATTTGTTTCTCGAGAGAGAGGAAGGGACGCATTCCAGCGTGAACAATCTGTAGCTAGCTAAGAACACATCCCAGCTGAGAAAGGCATTGCTCCGCTTCTGCCTTCCCAACAACCAATATATTAATCCAATCGCTGTTCTTATCGCGCTCATGCTGCCAAGAAACTCGTGAAATTGCATCGTTTCCCGGAACTTGTGAAATTAATTCGATGACGTTGTTTTGTTATATCAAATTCTAAATATCTCCTCGCTTCATTGAGTTGTTTATCATTTCCTGAAGCTTCTCCTATGAAAACAAAAATTGATTTTCCATTATACTCATTGTCTATGACGTCTCCATTTTCAAATATATATAAAATTTTAGAATTTTTATATTCTTCTCTTGATATTTATAATTGTTTTCTTTCCTATCATCCTTTTATTTTTGTTAATATTTTTTTGAGTAATTTTTTTGCTAATATTTAAACACACATGAGTTAGTTAGAATTTAATTGATGTAATGTGTTATTTTGGCAAAAGTGCATGTAGAAGTTATAGGGACAGGTGTCTCTTTTATTGGAATTGGGCACTTTAATCATTTTCTTAGTTAATCTTTTTGATCTGATGGCCTAAATTGAAAAATACTATTATATTTTCGTGATTGCCACTATATCAATAAATGAAATTCACACAGCTAACTTACTTGCATGTCTAAATTACATGTTTAAAACATATTTAAAAATTAATGTGCCTCTCGTTAATAACCACGTATGTTCATTAATGAAAAACGTATTTAAAAAAATTATAAAATATTAACCTCAGAGCCGTGGATCAAAGAGGAACACGACAATTTTCCTCGAGCAATTAAAAGTTGAGACATGCACCTTATACCTCTTCATATTCTGAAACGTATGTCTATTCAATTGTTTGCCAAGTGTTTTGTCCATTAATTTAATGATTACCTTACGTGGGTGGTTTAAACGTATCTGTGTTCAACCATTCCTGTTCACATTCTAGTTTCAAACGTACCCATGCTCAACCATACCTTTTCACATTCTCAAACCTACCCTTGTTCAACCATTTGCCAAGTGTTTTTCGACACCTACAAGGATTACCTGAGTGATTTGCTATGCGTTACTAATTCTCAAGCGATTTGAAGGTGGTTGCATTACTAATTCAACAATTTATTCTGTTTGTGGTTGTATATGACATCTCATGGATCATTGAATCCCTGCATCATCAAATCTGTTCATCCTTGCCTCACTAGATATATGGAACCTGTGCAAGAATTTGAACTTAGAAAGTATATTATTACTTTGTTGCAGGCGGTGCATGCGGATATGGCAGCCTAGTGAAAGAGAAGCCCTTCCAATAAAAAATAGCTGCAGGAAGCCCAACCTTGTTCGAAGGAGGGAAAGGATGCGGAGCTTGTTATCAGGTATGCTTACATTTATATTGCGTTATTCACTTTTTAAGGCATTCATAAAGTTTGACATGTTAAATGTTGTATGTTAATAGGTGAAGTGCACGGAGAACAGTGTGTGCTCCCAGACTGCAGTGACTGTGGTGATTACAGACGAATGTCCCGGTGGAATCTGCTCAGGTACCGGCAAAATACATTTTGATCTAAGCGGTACTTCCTTCACTAACATGGCATATCCTGGTACATCTTCAGATCTTCTTAATGCCGAAATCATCTCTATTTTATTCCGACGGTACCTATCTACTTTTTCTCGACAATAAAATATATAAGAGGAATTTGGAAAGTTTGAATTCCTTTGACTTGCTTGATAATGCCTTTATTTGTTGTGTTATGTTACATACTGTACCTTGCGAATATCTGGGGAACAATATTGCATTCCATGTCAACGAAGGTGCCACAGACCTTTGGTTCGCATTCCTTGTTGAGTACGAAGACAGAGATGGCGATCTTGGAGCAGTCAATCTAAAGCAGGTTTGTTATTATACATCTCAATCAATTGTCCTCCCCATCGAGAAAATTAATGTACTTATGTGTGTAAATCCATAATTGTTAGGCGATTCATGTTTGGATTCTCATGTATGCAGGCAAACTCTGATACATGGCAAGCAATGCAACAGATATGGGGTGCAAATTGGTGTTTGAATAGCGGCCCTTTACAAGCTCCATTCTCTATTTGGTTGCAGTCTCTTTCAACTCAAAGAACGCTTGCAGTATATAATATTATTCCACAGAGTTGGCAACCCCGTGCTACATACAGATCACTCGTCAACTATGATTAACCATCTCATCCTATGCAGCTTATGGTGGCTAATACAGATACTAGTGTACTAGGAGGTACAGTTTTATAATATGGTCCTTAGCATATGTACAGATTTGTCATGTGGCTAACACAGATGCCAGTGTACTACGAGTTATAGTTTTGTAATAGTTAATATCCTATATTTTACTCTTGCTCTTACTTAGAAATTGAGTTTTTTCTATTCATGGAGGAAAACTCAGAACTCTTGTGTGAAGCCAATTATGGTTTTGTGGTAGGAAGATCCATTTTAATTTCAACTCTATATTCAATTGTAACAACTCTGAATTAACTGTTATGTTCGACTTGATATACCTCTTTGATTTTTTCCTTTTCATATTGCTAAAATTACCAGATGATTTACAGGATAACAGATCACATTCCATGTTATTATTTTGCAAATATGTGAACACATTGCCTAATTGTGTGCTACTAAGCTCTCGGACTGCTATTGGTTGGGTTGGTAGATATTTTGACTTCAGGTTTTGTGTGTAAATGGTGCATTTCACACGAGTACATTCTTTTGTTTCTTAATACTCAGTAATATGCTCCTTCATTTCCTATTTTCCCAAGGATGTTGATTTGATCCACACTCGTCCAATCTAACCATTTAGGTTGTATTCGACAACTAAGAGGTCACATTTTTTTGCTTACCTTTATATATTCCACCGAAGTAATTTTTGCTAATACATGTGTGATATCAGCAAACAAAATTTTATATACAATATTTATTTGTAAAAAAACAATGATGAGCATTTAACAAATATAGAAACACTTTCTGTAACTTTAACAAGTGTAAAACGTAGCCTAGTTGCTTAACTACTTCATACATAATTTATTCAAAAAAATGATGAGCATTTAAAGCAAAAATTATTATAACTAACAGAAAAAGAATACTACTATTATAAAAATAAAAAAAAATTCTCTCTATATTGAGTACTAAACTTTACTTTTATGGCTGCTCTATTAAATGGAATAAGAACCAAATCAACTTTTATATTGATCTTATGCATTAACATATGCATAAAACTATTGTTATAGAGGTTTATGAAGTTGTTTTATAAATAAAATGTTAAAATCAAGATTTATATGGGTAATAGTTGCTCTTTTCTAAAACGTAAAAGATCAATCTCTTTCAAGAATTGGTGGGTAGTAAAATAAGATAAATCAGTATCCCGGGTTTGGAATTTTTTTGGATATGTATATAATCTTTTAGATATTTCTTTAGATACATGTACGATTATGTAGAAACATATATGATCAAACCTCATAAGAACTACAAGAATGCTTAAACTAAGATATTGTAATTTCTTCTGTTATATAAATGAGATACAAGTACTTTTCCTTACCACATATATATGAAATCCAAAAAATAAGATATTAAAACTTATTTATCAACCAACAAGCGAGAAAAATTAAAATTATATAATTCCTTGATAGGAGATATTATTTCAACTTGTGATATACTAGCACAACCATATTAAAAATATTAATGTGGTTGATGTAACCTAAGGTTTCATTTATATCTACTATTGACAAATATGTAACAATAAAAATAATAATAATAAAAAAACTATTGCAATAAAAATATTGATATTATCACTATAATTACTAATAATGATTTCTATGTGACAATATTTTTTTTATAATAATTAATATTTAATATTAAATGTTATTTATTATTATTTAATTTTAAATTATGTAATATAAATATGAAACCTTGAAATAATAAAACCTGGGGAATGATGTTATAAACCCAATTGACTAATACTAAAACACAAGGGATTATGAACCCAAAGAACTAATATTACAAACTCAAGGTATATAAACTGTAAGATAAGTATTATAAACACTAAAATAAACATGGTTGATTTTCATATTGAGACCATCCTTGTCACAATGCGACGTTGGACCATGGTTGAGCATGCTTAATGATGGTTGATTTTCATATACTAAAAAACCAAGGGATTATAAACCTAAGGAAATAATATTAAACCTTAGGAATATGAACTCTTATATTAATAAACCCAAGGGATTGAGATTATAAATCCAAGGGATAAAAAAATATAAACCTAGGGCATATAAACACTAAGATAAATATTTTAAACCCTAAATAAACAAGGTTGACCATGGTGGATTTCTATAATGAGACAATCCTTGTCAAAATGCAAGGTAGTGGTGGTGATGAAGTGGGAGCATTACATGCTTGATAGACAAACCCACTTCAAACTCTTATCAAGAAACAATAACATAGATAATTGTCAAAGTGTCTTTAAGTGGTTGGGCAATTCCATACCATTGGCTTTGTTGATTATTGAGGCTTTGTTGATTTTTATATTAGAAATGGGGTGTTAGAGAATAGTGTCTTTTAAAATATCATTGTTAGATCCCTATACTACTAGTGTAACCCCTTATTGTTATTAGTACAACCCCCTTATTATGTTGTTGTGCCTATGTAGTCTCCATATTGTTATTATTGTGCCCCATAGAAGCCCGCTATTGTTATTATTGTGCCCTTACATTATTATTGTTATGTTGGCTCTGATTATATTTTGACTCCTTAGACTCCTATATATAGAAAGGAGGTCTTGTCATTTGTATCACCTAAGAATTATTCATTTGTGTAATGTAAAGGAGGTTTCCCCCTCGAAGATGCTTATTTATAAGGCCTTCATCCATCTTTTCTATATTTTTGTGAGTTGGTTTCCTAACATTTGGTATCAAAGCTTTGGATTCTAAGGTTTCACTGCTCCAAATAGGTCATTGTCGAATTTTCTCTATAACTTTTTTTCTGTGATGTTTTAGAAGAAAAAAGAAATCCATTTGAGATGAAATGACACTGAACCTCGGGTCCGAATTTTAAAGCTTGTCTCGCTATGTCTTCAGAGATATGATTTGAGGAAGTTAATGTTTTTGCAAGCTCTAGAATTTAAGCTAAAACAGGTCATCGTGGGATTTTCACTATAACTCTTTCAATACGAAGTTTCAGAAGCTACAAAAAAAGCACATTTGAGACGAAATTAGTCTGAACCGTGGAAGCTTCGAATTTCAGATCTTGTCTCGTTATATTTTCAGAGATATAGTTTGAGGAAGTTAGGGTTTTTGCAGACCCTCGAATTACATTCGAAACAAGTCATCGTGGGAAAATCGTCATCACTTTCTCTCTAAGCAACAAATTGAAATTTCATAAGAAGTTACAAAGAGAGGATGGATTTTAGTTTTATGTGCATAGTTTTCAGATTTGAAGGTCGAAATAGTGACATGTGGCACTTCGTACAAGTTTGCTCTACTGAAACATTATATAATCAGGTCATATTAGGAGGCTGGGCATAACTCTTTCTTGGAGAATCAAATTCTGATCAGACTTGTGGGTTAGAAAGAGGACTCAGAGGGCTACTGCAGGAGACAATTTTGAGAATTTTGAGATCTGAAAATACATAGTTACTATCATTTCAAGATTGAGCTCTTGAAATCAAGAAAAGGCGATATGAGGAAGTTTGATGGAAATGATCCAATAAATTGGATGCTATATATGGAGTAATATTTTGATCTACATGGTGTACCACTGTTACAAAAGGTATGTATTGCATCTTCGTATTTAGAACTAGATCACTTTTTATGGTATAAAGGGATTTTTTCTTGTAAACAACTTGTTACATGGTCAATTTTCATGGAGGAAATGATAGAACATTATGAGGATACAAAGAGCAACACGACAACAATTCGAAGAAAAAGGAGAAAAAGGGCTTTGTTACAAAGTGGAAAGCAAAATTATGGCAACAAGGAAGTCTACCCCTCACAACTATAAAGATGGAAGTGTTGTTTCTCCTAGCCTTCCACAACCTACAAGGGTTACACCACAACAATTGGAAGCAAAAAGATGTTATAGAGATTTTTGGGCACTTCAACCCCAATCATAAATGTCCATAAACTGAGGGCTCCTAAGTCCCTAAAAGTGTTGCTTCACTGCCTAAAGGAACAAGGTCACTGATTACATCATCTCCCAGAAGTTCTCCACTGAAAACTGCTCATAAATGATCAAAATTGGACCATACTGAAAGCTCAATGCAGGGGGTGCGATGCATATCACCTTCCCAGTGTACAAGGTGCAATGCATACTGATTTTCTCCTCTGTAGGGTACGATGGTCAGGAATGGACAAATGGCAAGGACAAAAATGCGAGGTGGAAGATCATGGAATCTTCCAGAAGATTCCCCTCTGACACTAGCCACTCCATTTTCGACCAGGGATGAGTAAGAGATCATCATTCTCTAAGTGGAAGTAGGAACTATCAGAGAGAAGACACTAATCAAGATCCCAGAAGATGACTCACCTCTCTGTAATCATCTATATATGGATCCCTCATCACAAAGATCCAGAGGTTGGAATTTTGTATCTTATAGAGAAGTGTTGTTCGTATTATGGTGTACATTCACAGTGTTGGGTGATCTAGCTTTGCTTGAGTTGAAGAAGGGCTTCTTAGTTGGAGGATGATGCTGGGTCAGAGCACATGGTTTTAATCCTCTTGCTACTTTTCATCTGAATAAATCTATTCTTGTTTCCTTCCATATTCTTGTGTATTTGTTTATATATGCATGTATATGGTTAATACACATCTGATCTTGTATTATTTATGAATTTAGATCCTTGTTTCTTGCATAGTAGTATGTTGCTGTGATTCTACCGGTCCTTTTGAAGCTGGGCAGACAAAGAAGAAGCGACGAAAACTCTATCAAGAAGGAGAGGAATCGAGCGCAAGACTCAGGTTGGTCCTCTTGGTTCTCCTCTCATCTCTTTTCATAAAAGGAAGTAATAGTAGACTTTGATTGTTTGTTTCTAAGATAGCCACCCATCTTAGTGGGAATAACAACATCCAAGTGGACACTATTCCCGGATAAAAAAATGGCGACTCCACTGGGGAGCGACTAGATTACTTGTTAGCCTATCTATCCTTGTTTATTTTATAAACATACAGATGGAGTTTGAAGTCAAGCCAGCTAGCCTTCAAACTGCATTTGTCATACAAATGCAAAGTAGATCAATGTTGCTTCAGTCTATCTCCGTGTTTTGTTTATGAATTAAACAATAGATCTGCAAGCAATCTAATTGCCCTGAGTGGTGGCTCTAGTAACCTCTTAGATCACCCATGTGTTTTACATACACTGATCTTTACTCATTCAGCCTAAACACCTGAACTAGATTGCAAACTGTGAGTGAAATATCGTTCAAAGTCTCGCACTGCTACCATCGCACCCTGCCTTCAAGGCAACCTGTATGCATCGCACTTCCCGAGTGCAGTAGGTGCGCTGCATACTAAGTTCATTGTGTAACAGGTGCGATGGTCAGAGAGGGTTAACTTTACCCTCCGACTGTGGATTTTTCTCACTGTTTTCAGTCTTATTCAAGAGTTTTGTTGTTTATAGTCAGTGTACTTCTGTGAAAACCCCCTTCTCTTGCATTATTCCGCCTCCTTAGTGCAAAGAACTTTAAATTTTTTTATGTATTGTGCGTCGTTTTTAGTTCTCTTTTGCAAAAAGTAGCATAGTCAAACTGTCATCTCTAGATTTGAAAGTGTCGTAGCTGTCGTTTTTAGTTTTAGAAAGCAATTCCATTGTTCTGGATAGCTGATTATATAGTTACTGTTGCATAGGATTTGAATTATTAGTTTTAAAGTGTCGAAAAGCAATTTCCATTTCAAAATCGCAAAGTGTCTCTCTTGCTTTCACTTCGGTTTGAAAAAGAATTTTTGTTGAGTACAGTCACTTTAAAAGTAATTCAGTTTTGCACATAGCTTTCTTAACATCATTCACACATTAAGAGAGCTGAAAAACAAATACATGCATGTGCATTTTCATTTTGAATGCTTGGCTTGATTTAGGACTGTGCATTTAGCGTGTGCTCTATGCTTTGTGAAGAAAAGATTCTTGACTTTCTACCCTTTAGTAGCTAGGATTTTCATTGCTGAAAGAAGATAAAACGTTTGTTTATCATCTTAGACTGCATTTTAGGAATTATACATACATCACGTGGTGAACCTAAAAGGCAAACTGTTAAGCAAGATCAACTTAAAATAAATTCAATGAATCTAACAATGCTTTCGAACATAACGCACAACATTTAGAGGTCTAGGCTAGAGATGTATTCTGGCATCGTAAAACCTGGTAACTGTTGCTTTCATTGTTGGTTGGGTGATTCCTCCACTCTGAGAGGACAAGTGCCAGTACGGACTTTTGCTCCCACATACCGTCGAGTATATTTTGGGAGACCACAATAGGCTGCATCCTTTATCCTTAGGAATCTGTGTTTGCCATCCTATTGATCACAATGCATTGAACACAGCATTCGGGAAGATTCACTGTCATACCGTAAAAAGTATTATGCAATTTTGCGATTGGTTTAGTAATCCCCTCTACCTAGATCTCCAGAGAAGTCCATTTTTCTCCTTTTTAGACTCCTTAAAGGAAAAGGTCCTCTGAGCACTTGTCACTTCAGGCTCAATAAAAATCGAAGGTGACTAGAGTCATATTTTGTTTTTTCTGACTCTTTAAAATTGAAAAAACAAGTTGTGTCAAAGCGTCTAAAAATTTATTTTAATCGGAATAACATCACAAATTTCGCCTGTTGATCTTCAGGTTGAGAAAATGGAGTCTACCAAACAAGGATTTCCCCGTGAAGGAAATCCTAGTCCCTTCTCCTCTTGGGGAGATGTTGGTCCACCCATATGGCCACTTTGTCACTTCCAGGATTGACAATTTGTTTGCCTGTCTGGCTCTTCTCTACCTTTGTCGTTTAGAATCCCATAATTCCTAAACAGTCTAATCAGCAACTAGACGACACTAGATTTGCCTCCCAACCTTCTACTTCATCTGACTCTCCCTCTCCTCCTTCCTCTTCGCTTGATAAAGCCGATAAGGCTAAAAATCAAGTAACTGAGAAGAAGAAGAAGCAGAAAGAGAGAAAGGAAAAGAAGAAAAAGGAACCAAAATCGAAAGGGAGCAACCAAGTGTCGTCTAGCAAAAATCCTCACACCGCACAGTCAAAACCTAAATCTACTTGTTTCATTTACAGTGGAGACCACTATCACCGAGATTATCCCTGCATCCCTCAGATCTTAAGGGAATGGTCTCCTCGTTTGCACAATCTGGTAGCATCAACCTCTGGCGATCATGTTGAATGCTCACCATCAACCAGTGAAAGTGAAGCACATGGACAAAGAAGGAATCCTAAA
>APFE030923133.1:27076-42787 GCA_000404065.3 Pinus taeda | reverse complement strand
GCCAAAATATTTTTGGATGACCGTCCTGCTTCAGCGCTACGGCTTCCTCCTGGATATAAAAAACTCTTGCCAAGTCCTCCACTGGTTGAAAATCCGGCTGGCCCATAATTGTGGTTGGCCGAAGCATCTATCATTGAAAATGAACCCTCTGAATCCATACCAGATGAAAGTCAAAAGGTCGAGATGGCAGTTGACCCGATCTTGCCTTTAGAGTGTTCATCTTCGAATGATACCGTCATTGAAGAGAAAGAGAATGAAACCGTTTAAATTCTTTTCATAAACACAGACTTCGATGAACTTGGGGGCAGTCCACCCGTTCCTTTATCGCAGGAAGGAAGTTCATCAGAGTTGTATCCGGCCGTCTATTTGGTCCCACCTCCAAGCAACCTAGTCGTTTCCTTCGACTGGAATCTACTAGGCAGACCCCATTTACTAGCTAGTGTACCATTCAGAATCATTGTACAAGCTTACATAATGGTCATGGTTGGTACCATCACTGCTGAAGGGGATTCTGTGAGTATCCTTTCCTCAACTTCTTGGAAAGTGCTTGGTTCACCATCGCTTTTGCCTGAAATGAGAAATCTGACAGGCTTCGAAGAGGGAACCAATCGACCTTTAGGGATCCTTCCAAATGTGCCCATTACTTTGAGAAGGAAAACTATTCACATGAACGTTATGGTAGTTCAAGGACATTTAGATTATAATCTACTCCTTGGCTGCCATCCTTGTGACACTGCCATGATTGGAAAATTCCAAATCTTACCTGGAATCAGCTGCTACCCGAAACCATCACTCGTTCCTCGAAAACGAGTCTTCTTTAAGCTCTTTTCGCCTGAATCGTAAAATATGAAAGATTTCCAAGCAATTGGCCTCTCTGGCTCGTTAAAAGGCATTGGAAGTGCTATCCCTCCTCTAGATTTTAATCTTTTTGGGCCTGAGGGATTATTACACAAAAAGATCGAGCGCTTGTCTTGTTCGGCTCATTAAAACTATCGAAAATTCATCCCCTTCGTATTATTTTACGCTTTTTTGGACTTAAGGGATTATACAACGAAAAAGAATATTTGTAGTCTTCTTTCCGTTTCTTTCAGACTCTCTAAAATTGAAAGAAACTGAGTTATCTTTGTCGTTAAACTCGTTAAAACTGAATAGCGACAAAGTCATCCAAATGGACGAGAACGAGTTTCACTGTCACTAGACTCGCTAAAATATAGCGACAGGTTCACCCGAAGGGTGGATTATAGAACAAGCATATGTTATCCTCCTCAAGCTTCACAAAAATAAAGAGGTACTGGTCAGCAATGACTGGGGAAAATTGGGAAGAAAAACTTGAAAAAACTTTATTGGTAGCAAGTCGCTCTTGAACATGACACTTTCCTTCCGCATCCATGCCAGGTTGGGTTGTTCCGTTCATTGGTCATCACCATTGGTCTGTCACACCATCCATCTATAGTTGTCATGTGGAGGGGCCCTATCTAGAGGTTGTGACCATCGTCTTCTTCTTTCCTTGAGGGTGTATCATCAGGAAAACAAATTTCCTGGTTTTGGAAATGAGCTTACTGCATTGTTTTGCAGTAACCAAAGAGGCGGTGCTACCTCTAGTATCCTGTACAACTTAGTTCCCAAAGTAACAATAACAACACAGGGCCTTCATTCATACATAGCATGTCACTTCCACAAATATGGTTGTCCTAATAATACATCACAAACTTCAAGGGGAGCAATGTCACACAATACCTCATCTATGAAGTGCTTGATGTTATATGGAAGGTGACACTATTGGCTCATGCAAAGATCCCGTTCTTAGTGAAGCCACCCAATGGTGTATGATTGTGGATTTGCTGTGGTTGGTAAGCCCAGCCTCTTCACGACCTCTGCGAAAATGAGATTCTTTTTGGCTCCCATTGTTGACAATGAACTATAACGGGGAGCCCTTTGCCCACATCTGCGAGTGGAAGAGATGTTCCTCCTCCTCTGGATCTTCAAGTTCCTCCTTCTGGGTCTTCTTGGTGGCAATGGTGGAATTGGGCTCTGCATCGATAATCTACTTCCCTCTGTCATTACACTTATTGGCTTCTGACTCAGAGTCGGAACATGCATCTGATTCTGAAACATTTAGCTTGGCCACCAATGACTACTTGGCCTGACACTCACTTGTGTTGTGAGTGGAGCTCTTATGGAACTCACACCACTTTCCCATGTCCTTTTTTGGCTTTGCGATGCTATTCTTTGCTTGTAGCTTTGGTAGATTTTCTTAGGCCACCCTACCTTGGCTTTATCCTTTGTTCTACGGTTTGGGGGCACCTTTCCCTTGCTTCAGATTTGCAGATCCAAAGTCTCGCTTCTTCTATTTAAATGTTTGCTTGACCTTGATGGCATATTGGTATGTTGTACTGAGCGAGGAGATGTTTAGGAATTATATTTCTTCCTAGATGTACTTGTGCAGGTAGCCCTAGTATTTGAGTACGAAATACTACTTTGAATTCTTGATACCTAACTTTGTGCGAAGGGTATTGGTAAACTCTGACACGTCTTGGTCCCTTCCCTGCCACAGCATGGTCCACTTTATGTATTGATCCTCATAGCTTCCGACGGGGTAGTACTACTCCTTGATGGCATCTCAGAATAAATTCCAAGTGGGTGCAACTAAAACTAGTGAGCTTGTACTTTCATCCTTTTGCTTGTAGTAGGTTTCCCACCAGTCCTTGATGTGGGGGGCTGCTTTGAGAAGAGACAAAATAATCTTTTCCCGACTAGAAAAGTCATGAACAAAAAAATAACCCTCTAGTAGATTTAACCATTTATCGAGGGAATATGCATCTATCGAACCATCGAATATGGGGATTTCAAAATTAACTTGTACCTTAAATGGTGTGGCATTTCCAAATTAACCGTTGGAAGCGAATGTGTTGCCCCTGGGTAGCCACTAAAGGATCTAGGAAAATCTCTCCACTATCGCGTTCCTTTATCGCTCGAGGGCTTCTTTGAGTGAGATTTTGATAGGATCTCCTACCCCATCATCTTTCCTTTCATCCACCATGGGAGGTTGTTAGGATTTGCGAGGCTAGTCTTGCAAAGGTTCAACTAATTAAAGCCCTAACTCCTTATATCCTGAAGTCGTTGGGGACATGCAAATAAAAACAGAGAAAAAACAGACTGCTTTGATACCACTAATCTAGATTTAAACAAGAATGTAACAAATTATAGAGATAACCATAAACACAGATATGTAGTACAAATAATACTTCATTTCATTAATGTAAAATACTGAAATATGCTTACAAACAGAAATGGAAATAAACTAGCTAGGGCGATGGTAGCTTATCTCTGAGAAGAGATGTGGCAGCTACATGCCTCTGAACGGCGTTACAATGAGGCTCAAAGGCCTCTTTATTGTTTAGAAATAATGGAAAACCATAAACATACAACAATCTAACCCTAGAAGATGAAACACCAAACTGTGGGCCCTGTTTGGGTAAATTGGTACATCAACTTCTCGGGGTCGTAACTTTGGCATACGATCTCCGTTTGACATGCACAATATCTTGTTAGAAATATCCATTTGAGAACTACAACTTTGAAAAGAGAAACATTGGTCCATGGACCCATTTTTCTCCCAGGTTTCCCAAAAAACGTCATTTAGGGCCTCAAAATGGTTATCGAAGTTCAGGACCCGAAAAACTTCTAAAAATAGTAAATTGTGCTACAGTTAAGGAAACTAAAAAGATGAAAGAAAAAATGGTGGGGGTCAAAGTGGACTTGGTGGGTGGACACCAATATCCACCTAGATCAGTCCTACTATGTCATAAGTTTGTCATTAATGACCAGTGGACTGGGCAATCCTTTCTCCCTCAAAATTTGGAATTTAGCCATGAATCTATCAATGGCTACCTGCATGTTCTGGCACTTTTCTTCCAAGTTTAGCATTAGGTTTCCCTTGGAAAGGACCTTCCTTATTTCCAAAATGGTATTGGTTTTGTCTTCTATATCTAGCTCATGAAGCTCATACATGTTTTTGTTGTTAAGGAAGTGGATGAGTCTATTGGCATCCTCAGGCATGTCTGCCAATTCTTCCTTGACTTTTTGGATAACTTCTATAACTATATTTATCAATTCTATATGCTAAAAGATAAATTGAATAAATGGCCAAATAATATTGACAAAGTCAATGATATTGGCCCATAACAGTTCCTTGGTTTGTCCAAGGGGTTTCTCCAATGTTGGGTCTTTCTCCATAGCTTTCACTCTTTAACTCATTCTATTGGCCTTTTGTGCCTCTTCCTTTTGCATGATTTAGGCAAGTCTATAGTCAGTTTCTAAACTTGCCACCTTTTCTCTTAGCTTGTTCATTTTGTAGCCTGGATTGACATTTCATTAATGGATCTAATTAATTTGTTTTCCTCTTCTCCTGATGTACATGCTATTGTAGACTCTCCTATGATTGGCAATGTTGTGGTAGGTGGAGCTATAGATGCTAGAAAAGATTCTTGTGTGGAAGGGACTATTGTAGATACTGTTGGGATGAAATTTTGTTGATGCAGTGGAAATATCACTTTGCTTCAATTGAATTAAAGTGTCTAATTCCTTCTATGTCTCCCTTAACTGATCATTAAGTTTTAGGACCAAGTCCATCAACTCTTAATGTCTGGTTTGGCTCTCTAAGACCTCTTTTCTTTGGGGATGTTACAACTTAGGTATCTTTAGTTGCTTCTTCAATGCAGCAATGTCATCATATTTCTTCTTTATCTGTTATTCTGTGGCTTTAATATGTTTGGGATCATGTCCCAATTCAATTACTTGATTCTAGTATCATTAGCCTATCAAAAGGCCTTCTCTAATTGATATTGACCTGATATATTGTTTAATGAATTCTGCAACTGATGAGAAGTTGTGGCTTTACCTGTGAGGGTGGAGTGTATCATCTCTCAAGCCTGTTTGAGCAGTTTGATTTGGTCTATGGGGTGAATATCCTTTTCCAATACTTCAAAGTCAACCCTCTTCAAGTTTGATGCTATCTTGGGTTGTTGTGCTATAAGTTTGATAAAGGAAATTTGAAGCTTTCCCTCCTTGATGTCAAAAGCTGACATCATCCTTGTTTGATTTGTGGGAGTGGTTCTTAGATATTGAGCATATGTCTGAGCTTTAAGCTTCTCATTCACCATTTTAATGTATTTATACCTATCTTTTATATCCTTATCCTTATCAGCAGGCCTACTAAATGAGGATACTTCTACACTTAGTTGTCTTTCCAAAATAAGGGTCTATGGTGTAGATGGCCCCTGTGTTTCGTCAGTAGAGTTGTACCTTTACTTCTATCTACCTTAGCATCAGTTATTTCTACTGACCCTTCTATGTCTTCCTTCTCTGAAACAATATTTAGCCTAGGTCTCTTGCTTTGACTGGTCACATACTGTACATTTGATGTGCCCATTCCTGAACTTGAGGGTTCCTCCTTGCTTCTTTTCGGGTTCTTTTCCTCATTCTAAGGAGTCTGCATGATAGGAGGGATGCTCATGGTTGGCTCTTGTTTTTCAGGTACCTGCAGAAAAGAACTCTTATCAAACTTCCTTTCTAAGTCACATAAGGCATTTTCTACATCTACCTTTGTATTGTCGCTATCTGCAAGAGTGTTTTCCACCCACTTAGATTTATTTGCATATCTTTCTATCTCTGGTATGGGGTGGTGAATATAGGGTCCCAACTTGGCCTTATTTCTCAATCTGGTCATAAAGTCTTGAGGGTCATACCTCCACATGAAATTCATTTGGAACTTCATTTGCTATAAAATTTGGTCTGCCTCCTTCCCCACCTCTCTAGAATTGTAGATGAAGGGGACTAACTGGTTTTTCACTTTGAATTGTGATCTTTTCTTGGCCGAGACAAAATTTAGCTCATCAAAGTTCATTATTTTCCTATATTACTCTAGAGAAAATAACCTCATGGGGAGGTATTTGGGTAGTTTATATGGTGCAAGGTGGCAACCATAAACCCTTATCTTTCTGTGGTTTTGGTAAAGGTACCAATCTCCCACTTTGCTTTGTTTAGACAATTGAAGGACCCTTTTGATCTCTGGACTTATACTGGGTGGAGGGCTTCCTTTTAAGATAGTCATGACTGGATGAACAAAAGAATCTATGAAATATGAATAGCTATATGCTGAATCTTACTTAAGGAACAATGGGGTCCAAAAAATGACAGACTTAAGCGGGCCTTTGGTATCTAGCTTCTGGAGGGGAAAGGGAAATCTATCTGGATGATAATATAGGAACATATGGTAGAGGACATATGAGTATTTGAACACAGTTTCATTGTGCATCCTGGTGAACTGTTCATGAATTCTCTCAGCTATGAACTCAGCATACTTTTATAAAACAACAAGAGGTTGTCCTGGGGTATAAATTGACATGAAGGCCAGGACATGTTCATCAACAAATTCATTAGTGGAGTAGCCTAGGATACATGATATCATGGTGATAATTTGTTTCCCCGTTTCAAAGCATATGGGGGGTCGGGGGGAATTTTAGGAATGTGTTGCTCTTCAACAATGAAATCTTGGAATAATTGGGCCAGCCTAGAGGGACTTAACTTGGAATATTGGTCTAACAAATATCCAATTAAGAGTGGGGTTAGGTTTGTTTCTGGTTGGAGTTGTAGCATTTCATTTATGGATTCAGCTGTGATAGTGAATAGAATCTTTTGGTCAGGTGACATAATAGATTTCAAGCTAAGAATGTAACAGGCATGGGACTAGTGGACAATTTCAAAGAAAACATGTACCTATGGGAACTGGTATTTGGGAAAATTTGACTGCCAAAGGCCAATAGCATCAGCATGGTTGAGGTATCTGTCCCTAATTAGACAATGGATTTTAAGTGGGAGGCCCTGGGTAGATGTATCCTTAATTTGGAAATCCCTGTCAGCCAAGGGAAGGTGGTCAAGGTCCAAATAGAGAGTTGTCATAGGTCTAACATCCAAGGAAATAGGCACAACCATGATTTAGTTCTTGTGGATTTAAATTAGACTCACCAGGTTTATTCAGAAGTTTTTCACGGTAACTGGGATTTTCAGAGCATTTAGCCTTGGGTTTAAAAATTTAAGGTATTTTTCAATTAATTTTAGTTAATGAAAATACTTGACAGGTTGAATGTTTCCAAATTTGAACGTGGAGTGGTATTCTGTGGTGAAATACCTAGAATTGGGCAAATGGGCTTCAATTTGATGGTTCACGGCAATTGTAGAGGTTTGTATGGTTCTGGTATAGACTGAGAGGTTAGTTGACTTGTCTGCAACATTTTCTGGAGCGAATTTGGAGGTCTGTGGGAAAATATGGAGTTTGCAGGAGTCACAAAGTTTTTCAAATTTTACAAAGAAAATGAGTAAAAAAGGGTGAAAAGAGGGCTTCGCGGCCTTTTATAAAAAAACAATTACTTTTGGTGGGTTCATTTATGAATGAACAGTTGGCGATTTTTATTTTAGTTAAGCAGGGAAATAGTTTTTCCTGGCCATCACACCGCTTTTATGTATGGGGTAGTATTTGGGAGGGGTCACCCAATGTACTCTAGCATTTGGCATGTAGCAGTAGGGGATCGGGGAAAATCGCTTTATCGAGCGGGTAAAGGTCGGTGATCGGGTTCGGCCGATATGGCTATAGGTTGTCGAATGAGCGGGGTGATGATCAAACGGGAGTTGGGTGAGGGAATTGCACAGGAGATAAAGCAAAGGCTTTCGAGGAGGGAGGCATAGCTTTAATCTTCAATGATATGGGATTAGTTTAGGATTTAATCACTGAATTAGCAAATCAGGCACTGCTTAATGAGAGGATTAGGCGATTGGGCGCGGTTAAATGTTGGGTTTAATAAATTTTGTCAAGATATGGGGTAAAGTGTTTAGTTTATAACTAAACTAGGGATTGGGTTATTTATATAAAGGAATTAATTAATACATGATAATGGAATTTTAGGGATTATATAATAAAATTAAAAATTAATATGAAGTGAATGAGCAAAGTGGGTAATATCCCTTAATCACAATGTAACATGTAATGTTTACGCGCTTTAAAAATACTTAATACTTAAGATAAAATTCTTTTGTGGGTTTTTCAATGAAATATATTTTAACGTAGGGGGGTTTACTTTTCCTAGGTAAATGAAGTTTTACCTTAGGAAAAGGGGTTTTGTTAAGCTAATGAGGGGAAATGAAGGGAGATGAATTTTATGAAGGGGATTCTAACACTTTTTTTCCATAAGTCATTAAGCCGAGGGTTTGGTCCCTCCAAAAGTCAGATAAATGCTTTGAGCATCTTTCACTTAAATGATTTAAGTACTTAGAACTTATTTATGGGAAATTAGTAAGTAGAGGGGAAAATGAATGAGGGGGAGTTAATCACCAAGTTGTAAACCATTGTCCTTGCTTTGTTTATTGCTTAGGCACATTTGAGAGATGTATTTAAACATGACATAAGGGCTTTTGTGTAATCACTTGATATTTCTACAACCTTTCTTCTACTTACCCATTTACTTACCCTACCATTTTTTCTTCATTTTATTTGGGTGCATTTAGGCTAGCAAACCCTTATCAATCCTTTTCTTTTACAAAGTAGACTATCTAATTCTAACCTTATATCATCCAAGGGCTCAAATTAAGCTTATGAGCTCACTTTATTTTCTCTACCTATCTAATGATCTGCCAAGATTAAACTGTTTCATCAGATTTTATTCTCTAACTACCAACATAAAATTCAAAGCATGATTAATCAAGATTAAACAGTTTGATTACAATGGATTGTGGCATAAATAACACGCTGCACATAATCATTATTATGCGTAAAAGTAAATAGTATAGACTTTTTGACTTGCACACTTTCATGGTCTCTTTTGTTTTTTTGGGTTCATATATTTTCATTTTTTGACCTTTTCTCATTCTTTTTGTCCTTTGATTTTTCTTTTAGGAAATACCCTCTTTATATTTTTTTATTTTTTACTATGGAAAACATTTGTGGAAAGCAAAGGTATGTACAATATTACAAGAATTAACCTTAGTCATTCAAAATTATGACTCCTATTGGTATAGGAACCTAATAGTGGCTCCACATGGGGATGGCATTTTCTAGTGAAATGTCAAAAAATTTTAAAGATCAGTGACCTTTGAATTGTTGTTGATGTTGCTTTGCTAGGTGTCTTTCTGCAAATCTGCATCATTTATACTTATGACAATAAATCCTTAAAAATTAGGGCCTTCTCTTCAGGATTCAACTTCAAAGATCACCACCCAATACAAACTAGACTTCTGAAAATAAAGTATGTACAAAATGGGAAATGAAATTTAGTAACTAGGTTCAAAGTAGTGTTTTAGCATCTGACCATTCGCTGGCCCACCTTCTGCATATGTACCATCAATTTATCTCAGGAAGAAAGCATTATTTCCTTTATAAGCATAAATGATATAGGGACCTTTCCATAGGAAATCAAATTTTCCATGTTTACCTTTGTCTTCCCTCCTTGATTCCCACTTGAGCACCTTGTCTACAAGGTAGAAATCTTCGACCTTGGTTCTCTTATCAAAAATATTTTAATCCTTTCCTACATAACTTGAGACCTAATATAGACCTCTTCTCTAGTTTGTTGTAGACTAATAGTTTGGTTTATTCTTCTTTGGATACCATTTGGTTCAACTTGCAATTCTTGAAGTATCTTCATTACTGGTACTCCCAAAGAGGATGGAAAGACAACTTCTATCCCATAAACTAGTTGATAGGGAGAGGTACCAATTGATTTCTTAGTAGTTAATATGTCTGCCCATAAGGCATTGACTAACTTTTTATTCCAAGTTTTCTTATTTTACTCTAGCAACTTCTTGATGATGTTTACCAGACTTTTGTTTGAGGATTCTACCAGTCCATTTCCTTGAGGGTAACAGGTTGTAGAATGGCCCAAGGTGATATGATATTTATTGCAGAAATTTATCATTCTTTTGGATTTAAAGGCTACTGCATTATTAGTAATGAGCTTAGTTGGACATCTAAATCTTGATAGAATATTGGTTTCAAGGAAGGTTATGGTAATAGTGTATGTGGCTTTCCTTGAAGGTATGACCTCTATCCATTTTGTGAAGTAGTCTGTGGCTGTGAGGATCCATTTGTGCTTGGCAGAGGAGGGTGGGTGAATTTCACCAATGAAGTCTAAACCCCATTGTTTAAAAGGTATTTCAACAAATATTGTTTTGAGGGGTAAAGGTAAGAGACTTTTCTTCCCCTAAAAAATTTGACATTTGTGATAAGAGGTCACATATTTTTTGACATCATCAAACAAGGTACGCCAGTAGAAACCAACTCTAAGGATTTTATCTATAGGAATCTTCCAGTAAAGGTGTCGTCCACAGTCACTTGCATGAAACTCTTGCAAAACTTTGTCAGATTCATATTTAAATAAGCAATTGAGAAGAATACCTCCATGATCTCTCCAAAATAGAGCATTATCTAATATACAAAATTTCAAGGATTTCATCTTCAAAAACCTGCTTTTAGTCCTAGATAATTGAAGAGGCGGTTGTAAGTTCAGTAAAACATAAAAAATATCCGCATACCAAGGTGATTCAATAAGGGCCTGGTTGATTATTGGAGTCACCATCTCCTCTCCATCATCTATTGTTGCAATAAAATTTATATTGAAGGCCTGATAGTTCGATTTAGCCATGAGCTAGGCTAAACCTTGGCCCTTGATTAACTTAGTAGGTTTGATTTCTATATCATACTCTAAAATAGTAGCTATCCACTCTCCCCTCTTTCCATCAGGACCATCCTGAGTTAAGATGTATTTGATTACTTAATTTGGAACACATGCTACTATATGAGAATATAAGATGTATACCCTAAAGTCCTTAATGGCTTTGACTAAAGCCAATGCTTGTTTTTCCATTATATTGTATTTCAAGGGGGCATCTGCCAGGGCTTTTCTAAAGAAAGAAATGGGTTTTCCATAGCCCTAGTCATTTTTCTGCAATAGAACTACAGTTATTGTGTGCTCAGAAGCAAAGGAAAACAAGATGAAAGCTATGTAAAATTTAGGAATGATTAACATAGGTGTTTTAGTTAAGGGCAACTTCATATCTTCAAAGTAGTTTTTAGCCTCAATGGTCCATTTTATGGTGGAATTTTTTTTCAACATGTTGTTTAATGATCTAATTAATTATGCCATATTAGATATAAATCTTCTATGAAAATTAATTTTTCCTAAAAAAGCTTGTAACTCTCTAATGTTACTCGGTTGTTGTATTTGCAAGATGGCTTCTATTCTCACAGGATCTATTCTTATACCATATTTTGAAATTATGTGACCTAAAAACTTTCCTTCTTCTAACCCAAACAAAGACTTCTTGGGGTTCAAGGAGATTCCAAATTTCGTACATTTAATAAAAATTTGTCTTAGATGATCCAAATGTTGATTGTTATATTTTGAAAATATAGTAATATCATCTAGATATATCACAAGGAAATCATGAATTTATTTTGCAAAGGCTATATCCATAAACCTCTGGAAAGCTACTCCTACATTCATTAGCCAAAAATGCATTTTCACATACATAAATGTGCCCCAAGGAGTAGTAAAGGCATTTTTGGGTTGGTCATCAGGATGAACCAAGATTTGATTGTAACCAAAAAACCCATCCAACAATGAGATTCTAGTTGATCCAACTACCCTCTGTAAAATGTGGTCCATTTTGGGGAGAGGGTAATTGTCTTTTAGTGAAACTTTGTTGAGGTTTCTGAGATCCACATAGGGTCTGATCTCATCATTTTTCTTTCTAGTTGGCACCAAGTTTGAGACCTAATCAAAAAATCTAATTGGTGCAATTATTTTGGCATCATACATCCTCTGAATTTATTTTTCAATTGTAGGTAATAAGAAAGGATTGATCCTTCTAAGTTTTTGTTTGAAAGGCTTTTGATTTTCTTTAATAGGAATTTTTTCCTGGATGATGTTGGTGTCATAGGATTTGAGGTCCTCATAACTCCAAGAAAAAACATCTTGAAACTCTTCCAATATCTCAATGTATTTCACTTTTTCAGTTGGGGGTAATGATTTTGAAAGTTTGACCAATTTAGGATTTTCATTGGTGCCTATATTACATTCCTCTATATCCGACCTTAATGGTTCCATTTTAGGTTTCCTAGGAACATCATTTGAATCAAATAAATATTCTAAAGGGGTTAATCCCTTTGGTAGGAAGATATCCTTGAGATTAATTACTTTAGTTTCTTCACTGATTATTTCATCAATCTCAATTTTCTCTAATCTATCTACATCTGATTTAGTAAATTTAGTTGAATTGACTCTATCTAGTTCATCACCTTCTATCTCATCCTTAGTATAAGGATCTGTGGAGGTATCAGTGTCTATATTATTATTTACAAACTCTTCTTCTGAAAGTAAAAATTTATTTATCTATTTGTCATCAGAAAATATTTGTGAGTTCTTCAAATTATCTGGAATTGAAGGTTTATACCTAACCTCAGTAGTGTATTGATGGTTAGGTTGGAAGGGTAATTTTCAAGTGTTGGCAAACATTGCTAGACTATGGGCTTGCATATTGTGTTTTCTAGGGATTACTGCAAGCTTTGTTTCTAGGAAAGTGTTAAGTATTTCTACAATAGTTCCTCTATAACAAATTAATCTAGGGTCCTTTGCCATATATACAACATCGATGTGTTTTATAATTAGTTCAGAGTCTCCCACGACATAAACTCTTTTAGCTCCTACATTCCTAACTAACCTAAGACCTAAAATTAATGCTTCATAATCGGCCATATTATTGGTACATTTAAAATTCAATCTATATGCATCACCTTCTGAGTGATTATTCTCTGAATTATTTATCCACACTCCAGCTCCTGCTCCTAACTTATTGACTGACCCATCAAATTCTAGATGCCATAATATCTCATGCTCATAATTTTCACTATCTCGTGCAACAAACTTTCCATCATTTATAGCAGTTTGATCATGTTGTTCATTGAAAAGTTCCCTAGTTTGGTTGGTTTCATTTTGTGTAGAAACTACAATTTCTTTTTCTTCTGCATTAATACTATCTAAAAAGAATTCTTATGTTTTATCAACATTATACAAGATAAAAGAATCGATATCTGAATGTATGAAGTAGATGGGAAAGTTTTGAGGCCGATCCTGGCTACTTACCATATATTTCATTAAGGTTTCTCAGTATAGTTTCTTAGGTGAAATCATCTACAAATATCACATAATACTTGTGCTTGGTCATGGAGGCTATCGAGAATGGTCCACACACATCTGAGTGAACTCTTTCAAGGATCTCTTGTGCTCGACTGTCCTTATAATGAAAAGTGGCTTTGGTGTACTTCCCTAATGTACACCCTTTGCATGTATCTCACTGCTCTAGTGCACCCTTGGGAAGTCCTGTAGAAATCTATTGCATGATATTCAAGGCTCCATGGTTCAAATGACCCAATCTTATATGCCATAATTCACTGATGTCTCAGCTCTGCACCTTCTCTTCTTTCGTGCTCAATGCCACACAATCTTCTATATATAATTTGTAGAGGTTCTTCACCTGAACCCCGATCTGGTTCACTTGTCCCATGGTAATGTGATGAAGGAAATCCTTTCCTTTTCTAAATATCTCATCGTATCTACAATCTTCCAACATAGAAACTGAAACTAAAATCTTCTTTAGACTTGGAACATACATGACATATTTTAGCATGAGAGGAGAACAAGACTCCCTTTGAAAAGTAGTAATATCAATGTCAGTTTCCAAGTCACTGAAAAATTCTATGTTGACGGTCATATGGAATGAGGCTCCACTATCCAGATACCACACACTACCCATCACTGATGTTACCATGCATACAATGATGACGAAATCCAATTCGAATTGTGAAGCAAGAGCTTCACCTGTTGCTCCTCTTGAGGGATTATTTCCAACCTTCATGTGTATACACTATAGAGAATAGTCTCCCAGCTCATGACAACGAAAAAAATTTAATCTTCGACAAGTCCTTATCCTTTCCACCTTGACTGAAATTCCCTTTCTATTGGGATTTGTTCTCTTTGCGTTTCTTTTCCTTTTTATCCAAGGCAAGGTTCTTCTTATCATAATGATTGGATGAGGTTCCATTTCTGGTGTTCCTCCTTATCTATTCTTGCACAAAGTCGGACCACAAATGCTCCCAATTTCGTATATGCTCCCTACCATTTACCGAATCTTGGTAGTTGTGCCAGCTCTTTGGAAGGTGTAGAAGTGCTAGGTTGACCATATCATATCTGATGTCTGTAATACCAATGCTCCCACACTCATACCGACATTGGCTGAACCTACTCAAGTACTATGGTATTGTGTCTCCCTTCCTCATTTTAATCTTTTGAAGATTGTCTTTCAGTGCGAACTTCCTATGGTCACCACTATTTTGAGAAAATTCTATCAAGGCCTGCCACATTGCATATGGTGTATCCTTCCCATGGAGATTCGAGACAATATGATCTCGAACTCATTCTAGTATGATCCTCCTCATCATTGCCACACATTTCTTCCACTCTTCTAGATCTTGAGCATTAGTTGTTGGAGGCTTAGGAATATCATTGTCTATCCATTCCTTCAACCCATTGTCTTCCAAAACTGCCTCCATCCTATCCTTCCAAGAAATATAATTCGAGCTACCCTCAATGGAATACTCGAGTCTCAATGCATAGAATGACATACTGCTCACTTTAAAGAATGATCCTATAAATTTTATTTCACCTGCAAAGACAAACCCCTTCTCTTCTGGTGCCATTTCAGCTCTGATATTGTGTAGAAATTCCTTCTAGATTAGAAATTCTTATGTAATTTTCTAAAACAAAAGACATGAATCTACTCTACTCATCAATGGAAATAATTAATCAATCGATAAATCATGAAGCATACAAGATAAATAATTCAATCAACACATTACACAATGATTTCCTAGGGAAATCCATAGCTAAAAGCCCCTTATATATGTATATTGCATTAGTAAAAAAATATGAGAATATTACAATGCTTTTCTTGAGCTTGATCAATCTCTGCACTATCTCTATCTGTCTCACATCTTCCTAAAAAATCCTTGGACAATACTTAACCAATTTTATGTTTTCCCAAGTTCCTATTTCCTTGCGTTGTTTCCTTGGGAATCGACCCCTATTAATTAGGGAAATTCCTCAATTGGAATTTTGCAATCCATCATAGGCCTTCCTCTACAACATGTACAATTTGGATGATTATACAACTGATAGTAAATTGACCTTTGAACTCCAATATCAACTAGGTAACTCTCATATCACACATGCATGAGTTATTTATGGCTGAATTATCAGTTAATTGGTTGAACACATGAAGCAACACCCCATTGTTAGACCTCCTACTAGTTCCTCCATCATTTGGAACTAGTTTAAATAACTTTAACTCAGACTAAATTAATTAATTACAACTCAAAATAAACTCAACCAGGGCTCCTATAAAGTAGGTTACACTCTACGTGACTCAAGTTAGACCTTTAACTCAAAGTATGTTGGGTCCCTATAATACTAGTGATTACCCCATTACTATTGTAGTTATACCCCTTATTAATATTGTTGTGCCCCTATTGCCCCCATATTGTTATTAACGTGCCCCATAGAATCCCTCTATTGTTATTTTTGTGGCTTTATATTATTATTGTTAGGT
>APFE030923133.1:0-26647 GCA_000404065.3 Pinus taeda | reverse complement strand
CATTTATGTAATGTAAAGGAGGTTGCCCCCTCGAAGAGGCTGAATTCTAAGGTGTTGATCTATATTTTCTATCTTTTATTGAGCTGGTTTCATAACATTTGGTATCAGAACTTTGGATTCTAGGGTTTTGCTGCTCCAAACAGGTCATCGTGGAATTTTCGCTATAACTTTTTTTCTATGACATTTCAGAAGTCTCAAAAAAAACCCATTTGAGGAGAAATCGCTCTAAATCTTGGGTCCTAATTTTAGAGCTTTTCGCACTATATTTACGGAGATATGATCTGAGGAAGTTTCTCTTTTGCAGACTCTTGAATTACATTCCAAACAGGTGACCTGGGAAAAATCGTCATAACTTTCTCTCTGGGGATCAGATTGAAATTTCGTAGTAGGTCTTGTTGTTTCAATGGAGTTCGCACAGTCTGTGCTGATACACTCCAGCCAAGCATAAGAAAGTGCAGAAAAGATGTAAAAGATGTCATTGATCTAAATTGCTGAATCAAACCATGCATGTAGATACAAAAAACACTCTACAGAATTAAATCACAACTCGCAGTTATTGAAGTAAAGGTACGCCACACAAGAACTAACATCTATTCTAGCTGGTTACTATTTCTCTATTTTTAACTCTGTGTAACAACATCCAATAAATAGAAACAACAACGAATGCAATCCATGATTTTTAAAGCAACAACAAGAACCATAAATCAATAAACTAAACTGAAATGTACACTACCTAATCATTGCGGTTCCTGCCAAAGAGGAGGGCCCTTCCTCCTCAGCAGGGCGCAGGAATAACACAAAAAGTGATTAGTGAATTAGTTGGAAAGTAACAACATCACCATGCCAATTGATATTGAATAAGTTCAGGATTACAAAAACAGAGTAATGGGACTCTTCTATATGTCGTATGCTAATACATAAGAAGTCGAGTCCTTTATAATTATTACAACCCAAAAATTAGAAAGCAGATTAGTCATGAGAATCTCTCGATTCTCATGCTGATAAAAAATAAAGAAGCTACAACTTATTACTAAATAAATATACATCAGTTGCAACTGCTTAAGTCTTGTTGCTTCGAAAATAAACAATCCTGTTGCCGATAGCTGTTATGTGGAATAGTACCTACATTTCCAGCTTTCATGCAACAACATTTAGAAAATGGTGGTTCGAGATGATGCAGCATAACTGATGACAACTCTGTTGATGTGACAGTGGATCCACGCGAGGTGTAACATCATCTGATGTGTAATAGTAACCTGTACAACATCCAGTTTATAACAACAACCTATAACAACAACTAGTATATAGCAGCGATCTGTAACAACACTTAGGGTGTAACAACGAACCATTCTACCCTTTCCTACATTTAATCCTTATTGCATGTCTACTTCATAGCTTCATTAGCGTGAGCCAACACCTGAAAAAGATGAAATTCCCAAAATACATCTTCAATTCTCTCCTAGTTAGCCACAAAAGGAATAAAGCCTCGTATTATTCGGTAAAATACAACAAAGTAACATGACAGTAAAATGGATTAAAATGGTAAGAAAATAGAGATTTTGGTCATATAAGGGCATAGGTTTGGAGGACAGAAATGTCAAAATAGGGGAAAGAATATGTAGAAAATAGGTAAAAGCCCACCCCCAACATCTCCCCCCAACTGAAGCAACTGCATGTCCCCATACAGAATCTCAGTTCCTTCTACTATGCCCCCGGTGGAAATCTGTGAAATTATAGGCACCAACAGTATCATCACCCGGAGCTCTTAATACTTGATTGGCCATTAACTCATGTGGCCAAGATTCCTCTTCATAATCACATAACTGATAATCGGGCTGATACTCTTCCAATGGCAACCAGGTCAAAGGGAATTTGAACCTGAGGCCAGTCCAGAATTCCCCCAGTGTCAGCACAATCTGAGCATATTCCAACACCTATGTAACAACAGCCACAAAGTTCTTGTACTCAAATGGGTCTCCTTCCTGCAATTTTTCACTACAGGCCTCGATGCACTTGAGACATCCGACTAGCACTTGGCTCCTCATGTTTGCAAATAAGTTGAGGCAGATCCTCATGATTCTCCTTCTGTAAATGGCCGATTAATCTATGATTTTAGGATTTCTTAGGAACCATCTAAACTCTCGCCAGAGTTTGTAAGCCATTCCTAATTCAGCCCTATCCCACAATGTTATCTTTTCCTCATTGGTATTGTTTTCTTGGGCAGTTGCCTCTCAATATGATTCCTCATAAATGACAGGAATGCCGACAACTGCAAGTCTCCCATGAAAGAAATGACACTCACCACCATCCTTGTGCTCACATGTTTGCACATCATATTATGCAAGAATAGCTCGCAGAACAAACTCTGCTCATCAAAATCATAGGAATGGAAAATTTCCAAGAAGTTGAAGGTTAAATAACCCATATAGGACATGTTCTCACAAACTTCCCTTAACTGGAATAAGTAGTAACGTTCCCACAGGAACACAAGGTATGACAGGGACGACTGGCTGCATGCTAGCAGGTTTAGAGCAAGGTCATGGAGTTTGGTCTTATCAAACGTCTGGTCGAAGACCTCCCAGTCGAGATGATGTAGTTGTTCATCCTTTTTCTTCATAATTTTTGTATGCCTCTATGCCTCCTCTTCTCTTTCCCATTCTTCTTTTAACCATTTTTCTCTTAGGGAATCCATCATTATCTTGTGTGTCTTGAGTGGAATCACTCCCTCCTTCAAAGAGAGTGCCAATTGCTTCCAATTTTGCATCTATGTCAAGATCAAAAATTTCTCATAATTCCATCCTTCAATATGACCTGGCATTCCCCCACATGCGTCATCAATAAATGGTGTAGCAACCTCATGAGGGAGAAACTGTCCCACCTCGACTGCTGGTTCTTCTGTAACAACAGCTTCGTTAGTGGATTTTATCACAATTTCTTTATTTTCCTGGTCAACATCCATCTTTACTACTAGTTCTTGTGTGGAAACAGTAATATCTGCAGGCTTTTGTTCATCTTTTTCCTTCGGACCAGCTTCGGTCTCTACTGCATGTTCTTCTGTAACAACAGCAGTGACCATCGGCTCATGGATATTAACTTTATCTTCCTCCTCTTAGCTAATTTCCTCCTCCACTGTTGTTCATGGTGAAACAACAATGTCAGCCAAGGGTTCCTGTGTATCCATTGCTTGATCACTCCCTATGGATTGTGTTGTCTCAGTTGTTGGTTCTTGTGTATCAACAATGTCCTCTATAGGTTCTGGTGTAACGGATTCCTAGTTTTCAGTTTGAAGCCCCCTTGAGGTAGTGTTTGTTGCACTGACTTTGAATCTGGCTTCCACCAACTTCTCAGCACAAGATACGCACAGAGTGCCTGGGATTTCTCCCGTTCTAGCCTTGTCCATGGCCTCTGCCAAGGTATCCAACCCTGGGGATCTTGGCTATGACTTCCTACTACTAGTTGTTCCCTCAATTCTTTAATTTCTTTTTCTAAAATGTCAATTTTTGATAGCAAAGACTAGGTTTCGCCCTTACCAGGTGAAAGAGTTTTTTTTGGCAGAGCTTGCTACTCGTCCTTCTGCTCGACTACTTCTTCATCCTTTCTCGACTTGGATGGGGAATTTGGGTGCTCGCTAACCCTTATTCTCTACTTCAGCCTTTTGTCGCCAATCGGTTTATCAACCGACTTCTACTGACCCTCACTATTGAGGACTGGGGTTGCTCCTTTGTCACTTCTGGAGTTTCCCCAGTCATCTCTGTTTACCTTCTACAAGTGGTCCTAGGCCTTTTGTGCATGAATTCTTCCCAATTCTTGCCCTGTCAGCTCAAGGCATCCAATACAATGAGTTTAATAAGGCCAAGGTTCATAACACATGTTTCGAGATGTGCAACCATTTTCACAGCCATAGCCATGTGCCTAATCTTGCCCAACAAGAAATAAGGAAGGTTGATCAACAACTGATGGCAAAGATGGTTCAGTAATAGGAAATGGTAATTAAAAACAATTGTTTCCCTTCACTCAGAAGTAATGTACTTAATGAGGAAGAGAGAAACATCCACCCACAACTTAGGGAGTGACAACCTATTAGTGCCCCTGCCTTTCTTAACCAATGACTCGCTTTCCTAAAGAAAATCCCCTTCCAGTGAGGGGTCATTAACCTTCCTAGTAAACCATCTCTTCCCTTCTGTTGGCAATCATGTTACTCTGATGATAAATTCTTCCATGACCTCCAATTTCAATACTAGTATCTTTCTAGGTTCTTTGAAAATTCCATGGCCACACCATTGTCTGATCCTTCTAATCTCTGGAAGAAATTGAACAAGCCCGCATCTTTGAAAACATGGCATGCTTCAGGGCAACCTTCTAGGGCTTTTGTGGACCCTGGCTCGTGCCGTACTGATGCTCCTCCCATTGCATATGCAATTCAGTTCTATTTCACCTGCTTATCCTTTCCTTCAGCACACACTTTAGCTATTTCAGCCTGTACTTCTATCTTCCTCCTCTCAGAACACTCTGAATGGGGATTCAACACCTCTAGTAGGGGTAAATGGTAGGGTGGCAGGGTGGCATAGGTGAAGATTTTGGATTAAGATTTGGCATGCATGGTTCATACTGCTTAATGGTGAGCCATGGGGAGGTCTCATCAATGGTGCCCTTACCCTTTTTGGTATGATTCAGAATTAAATAATGATAACTACAAGGTCACATGCCTTAATTGCTGGATTTTTCAAATAATTACAAATCATGCGATGGTCAGGTCATAATGTGATTCGTTCCCCCCCCCAGCTTAATTATGACAGTCGTCCTCAACCATCAATAGTCATGTTAAGTTGCCATAATTACAAAAAAAAATAAAAAATCGTTATTACCTTTTTGATGACGTACCTGGGTGACGGGGAACGAAGTAATGGGTGGCGCGATGTGGAATCATCCTCGGGCAGCGAGTCATGTAACAACACTTATCGCATGATATACTTTGGAATAAAAAATGTTGTTACAGAGGGTGTAACAGCCGCCACTAGGTGGTTTTCAAATGCTACAAAAGTATCTATCTATGTGTGAGAAAGGTTTTGACAACCAGATTATTTTTATTATCTATCTATATATATATTGGATGGTGTAACAACTGCCATTAGGTGGTTTTCAACTACTACACTTATTAGAAAAATTTAAAATTTTGTAGCACAAGGGCGCATTCCCCTATTCCCGTAATCTGTAGATCCGAATTTGTGACAATGTTGAAAAATGAATCCTTTGAGGTAGGTTTGTGATATAACCAAAGATGGTGCTTGTTTGCAAGCAATGATGTCCTTGCACTGTCAATGGTTACCAAATTTCAATCCCATTGTCAAATACTGCATATACCTCATAAGGACCTAGCCATCTGGTGCAGAGCTTACCCTTGAAGTCTTTAAACCTTGAGTCGTATAAGAGAGCTCAATCTCCTTTCTAGAACTGCTTCTTCTTTATAAATTTGTCGTGCAATTAACTCTCTACTGCTGGATAATCTTTATTTGCTGGATAGCAACCAACCGTTTTTCCTCTAATTCATTGAGCTGGTTCAATCTCTGCCTTTGTATTGTAGCCAAATCCAAATTGACCTACAATTCTTTCCTTAGTGTTTTGATTTCAAATTCAATGGGGAAAAAGGGTTCTTTCCATACACAAGTTCATATTTTGAGAATCTTGTGGTGTTCCTCCATGTAGTCCTATATGCCCATAACATTTCTGGAAGTTTGTCAGTGCAATTTCTTCAATGACTGACCATAGTCTTAGTAATGATTCCCTCAATGAATTTATTAGTGCCTTCTACCTAGCCATTCGCCTATGGATGGTAAGGCGTTGTGATTCTGTGATGGATTTTATATGTTTCAAACAACTCCTGGATCTTATGAGATGTGAACTGTGGTCCTTCATATGTGACCATCTCTTTGGGTATGTCGGGCTAGAAGAAGATGTCTTCAAATAGAAAGTCTAAGATAGCCTCCTCTGTGTCTCTGGTTAGTGCCTTCACCTCTACCCATTTCATGACATAGTTAGTACAGACCAAGATGTATGATATCTATTTAGATGAAGGATTGATTGGTCCTACAAAATCTAGAGCCCACTTCTCAAAAGGTTCTATAATGATTTTGGGTTGTAATGACATCTCATATGATTGTAGTAGTTGGTCCATTCTTTGACAAATGTCACAATCCTTCAAAAAATTCTTGGCATCCTAAAATATTTTCAACCAATAGTATCCTATTGAAAGGAATTTTTATCATGTCTATTTGTCTGCGAAGTGTCCTCTACAAGGTTCCTGATGGCAGGATTTGAGGATATCAAAGACCTCATCCTCTCTAATTAGCGTCTGATCTGGAAATCAGGTCTAGTGTGATAGAGGTTCCCATATATCCAGGTATATGTAGCAATTTGTTGTATGATTTGTTTTTCTCCTTGGAGGATAAATACTGGGGAAACTTCCCTGCATCAAGATAATTGGCTATATTTGCATTGCAAGGTGAGTAAGTAGAAATAGAAAAAATTTATTCATCAGGGAAAGAATCTTCAGTAGGAGTGCAATTTTCATCAATAGTTAGCCTAGAAATAAAGTTAGCTACTACATTGTCTTTTCCAGGCTTACCTACAATAGTGATATCAAATTCTTGTAACAACAATAACCAACGTGTAATCCTACCATTTGTAATTGGCTTATTCATTAAAAAATGAATGGAAAAGTGTTCAGTGTGTACAAATACTTGATATCTGGTGATGTAATGCCAGAATTTATTGATGGCGTGCATGACTACTAAGAACTCCTTCTCAGTCACTGTGTAGTTGAGCTTAGCTGGAGTTGGATTTTTACTTATGTAGTAAATAGCGTAATGTTTCTTATCCTCCAATTGGCCAAAAAAAAACACCTATAGCAATATCCAATGCATATGTAGCTATGTGAAATTGCAGTTCCCAATTAGGTCCTCACAAGATTGGAGCCACTGATACACAAGATTTTAGCTTTAAGAAGGCCTGCTCACACTTCCCTGTCCACAAGAAATCAACATCTTTCATGAGTAAGGAAAATAATGGCAATGCAATTCTTGGGATTTTTTCTATAAATCTTCTATAATACCCTGCATGCCCCAAGAAACTATGTACCTCTTTCTACGTTTTGTTGGTTGGAATTCTTATAATTACTTCTATTTTTGCAAGGTCTACCTTGATTCCGTTAGCGTAAATGTAATTTCCAAGCATGATCCCTTCAGTCATCATCATGTGACATTTCTCAATGCTCAAGGCAACATTAGTCTGTACACACCGCTCTAGCACATTTTCTAGATTGACTAATGCTATTTCAAAAGCATCTCCATAGGGTGTGAAATCATCCATGAAGATCTCCAGACAGTCATTCAATAAGTTCGAAAAAATTCCTAGTATCGCCCTTTGAAAGGTTGTTGGTGCATTACAAAGACCAAAAGGTAGTACTCTGTATGCATAGGTTCCCTAAGGACAAGTAAAGGTAATTTTATCATAGCCTTCCGGGGCAATCTGTATCTGATTGTAGCCACTAAATCTGTCAAAAAATTAAAAGTATTTCTTTCCAGAGAGAGTATCAAGGACCTAATCTAAAAATGGTAATGGAAAATGGTCCTTCTGAGTGGCCTTATTGAGTTCTCTATAATCAACACAGACTTTCCACTTGCAATTCTTTTTAGGAACCATGATAAGCTGTGACAACCACTAACTTTCTGATATTGGATAAATAAAATTATCACTCAGGAGTTTTTGTAGTTCTTCTTTCACTAGTTCCTTTAGTGCAGGGTTCATGCGGCGATCTAGCTGCCTAACTGGTTTACAGCCATCCTTCAAATAAATACGGTGAGTGCATAGTTTAGGGTGGATCCCTTTCATATCCGTATAATCCCATGCAAATGCCTTTTTATACGTCTGTAACAGTTGTAACAGTCATTGATTATGTTCAGCAGTCAAATTGGGAATAACATTAAAAAAATTTCCAGATTCAATCTCAGTTGGGTTGTTAGCAATATTTGGGGTAGTCCTCATTTGTTCAAAACATAAATCTTCCACCTCTTCCTTCTCATTTCCATTTTTAACAGAAGCAATAGAAAGTGAATTACCAATAAAAACATTAATAACATCATCTTCTGTCTCGTTTTTAAAATGTTGGGCTTTCCCCAGAGTGAGGAGTGGTAGGGAAAGATTTGACTTAGGCTCAAGCTCATCCCACGAAGGGTTGTACACATCCACATTTGGTTTTCGTGGATAAAGATTAAGGTTCTAGGTTGTCTGGCCATCTAAGATCACCATGGATCCTATCCTGCGGCCTATGAATGTGCCTACAGTGGCCAACTAAGGTCTCCCTAAGATCAAAGGATGCCCCCCCAAATTGGATTTGTGCTATATGATAAGGAAATCAGCTGGGTATCTCTAGGAAACTATCATAATCACTACATCTTCTAACATCCCCTCAGGTTTAACACATAACCTATCTACCAATTCTAGCACAGTTGGAGTGTGTTTGAGTCCCTGTAGCCTGAGAGAGATAAAGAGATCTTTCATCATTACATAATGGCAGCACCAAGATGAATCAATGCATTGGCTATTGGCTGATCATTAATGTAGATGGTGATTATGGGATTTCCTGGATCATGGTACTTAGTAAGGAGAGGTTGAGCAAACATTAATTCGGATAATTTTCCCATCACATGTATGGTGGCAGGCTCTTTAGGCTTCTTGATGCACAAATCTCTCATTGTCTTGGCATAGATGGGTACTTATTTAAGGGCTTGTAGCAAAGGAATCCATACGTATAAATTTTGCAACTCCCTAGAAAAATTAGATTCAGGCTGTGAAGTCATCCTAGGTTCATCCAATCTATGAGGGTACAAAGGGTCTGCATAAAAATAGTTGAATATGTTGTTACAGGTGTATCAGCCTTCCCAAAATTAGTTGTTACAGATGCAACAATTCTTTGTGGGTCGGTTGTTACAGATGTAACAACTTCCTCTGTATCAGTTGTTGTAGACAAAAAAGCTGCCTTTGAGCCTCCAGTTTCTCCTCTGGATGGTTCACAGTCCTCTTCTATAATGATAGGGGAGTGATTGGGGTCAATTACCATGCCTGATCGCAATTATATTTCATTAAGTTCCATGGGGGTAATAAAGTAGGTCTGGAAGGTTGTAGGAGTCTCTATGCCCTGAGCTGCTTTATTGTTTGGGTTTGGGTTAGGTTGCATAGTTAGTTGTGGTTGCACAGGTGGTGGAGGAGAAGGGGCTTGGGACAGAGGTAACTACAGCTGTTGCTGCATGGGTGGTGCAGGCAGAGATGAATTCTAGGCATTTCCTCTCTAGTTCTAGTTCCAAGGGTATGTTTGGGATTGAGTATATTAATAGGAGGGGATGAAAACCATTGTTTCCAGGGTGAAGGGAATTGAACTAAAGGAGGGGTAAAATATTGCAATTGATATGGTTGGTTATTATATGCATTGTTCCATGAATTGAAAGAGGAAAAGTCTTGAGACATACCTGGAGGTCGCGGTTTCCATGGACTCCTTGGTGCGATGAAGTAAGAGGATTGCACCTCTTCACTTTATTCTCTAAGTACTACCTTTAGTCTAGGAAGCTTTGGACACTTCTCTTTTGAATGCTCCAGCTCGTAGATGTTACACAGGCTGATGTTATTCAATTCGCATTCCCATGAGGATGTTTATTCTGACAAGTCAGACAGAACACAGCCAGGGGTGTATCAGCTTTTTCCTATGCCTTTTTGATCTATGTTGCCGTTATCGGAGCCGAGAGAGTACTGAGGATATCAGTCTTGAAATTTTCAAACAAATTTCCGATCTTTGCTCTAGTTACTCCTCCACTTTTAGATTTTTGTATGCTAATAGAGAAATCCTGAATTGAACTTCTTCCTTTAGACGATCCTCGAGAGCATCGTAGGAAGAGCTTTATAATTTCATCGAATGGCTCTTGTGATATATCCCCTTTTCCTAATAGGTTCAGGATATCAAGGTAGTCATCCCTCATCCCTATGATGAATATAATCTTCAAGATTTTCGGGTCTAAATCATTGTGTTTAGACTTCTGTAGATTGTAGTGGAACTGTTCCACATAATATTCCATGCTTTCTTCCTCCTTTTGTGTCATTCTAAATATCTCTTCCCTTAAGTGCCTAGTCCTAATATAGTCCTGGTACTTTGACAAGAATGTCTCCTTCATATCATTCCATGTTGAAATGGAAGGCGAACCTAATCCCATGAACCATCTCAAGGCTGCTCCTTTTAAAGTAGCAGGAAATAGCTTTAGTTTCTGAGAATCTGTTGTATAATCATAACTTCTACATAGGACATCAAACTCAAACAGAAATGTATCTGGATCTTCCATAGTAATCCCATGAAATGATGGTAAGGATGATAGAGGAATGTTTTTCATAGGAGCTTCACCTCTGATATTCCCTATTGGGAACTCAAAGGTGATAGTAGTGGTGTTTGTTTTAGCATTGTTATCATTGTTGTGTCCCATGATGAATTATTCTAACCTTTCCTGTAGCAGATGTTCTTCAAGCTGTATTTGTGATGGGCTTGCAGGAGTGATTAATGCCTCAAATACCAATGGGGTTATTTGTTTCACTGCAATACCTGTATCTAGATATTGATAAATCCACATGTGATTTTCCACCTCAAGGGTCTAATGTTCCCCCTCGGTTTCCCCTTGACCCTCGATCCTCAAATTCTCGCTATTAACATCCCCTTATTTCTCATAAATCAAATCCTTGATCTTGAGGGTATGAGTGCTAGCCTTAGAATGATATGGTCCCGAGATGGAGGGATTGGAGGTTTCTGCTTTTGCTATGGGAGTAACAACTTTTTGTGGTCCTATTTTCCTTACATTCCTTCGAGAGCTGGACTGTTCTTTTTCTGCCTTGGAGATTAATTCTTGGATAAATGTCTTCCTTCCCAAATCTTCACCCATCATTTCCTTTTTACAACCTGTCATTCCTGTGACTGATTAGAGTGGGGGTGATTTCAGTGTCTCTATAAGTCCCACAAATGCATACATGAACCCTATCTATATTAAATCACACTCTAAGTGCCTCAGTCTTCGACAATGGTGAGCCAACCTAGGTATGTTAGAGGATGTGCAGGTTCTTACCTCTTTTCTTATTGCCCAGAAACTGAAGAGCTGAATACACACTAATCAAAGCATCAAAATTTCCTAAGTGTCATAGTGATCACAATGGTGAGCCTGCCCAGGTATGTTAGAGTGATGCAGAGGTTCTTACCTCTTATCTTACCACCCAGAAACTGTGGACTAGGAGCACTCTATATCAAACAAATAACTTGGTTGACTGTATCAGCAACTTTCCATCCTCGGCAATGACGCAAAAATGTAGTGTTGTTTTAATTAACCTTAATTGACTCAGACTGCAACATTAATTGTCAACCTATGGTAGGTCTTGCTGTTTCAATGGAGTTCACACTGTCTGTGTTGATACACTCTAGCCAAGCATAAGAAAGTGCAGAAAAGTTGTAAAAGATGTCACTAATCTAAATTTCTTAATCAAACCATGCGTGTAGATACAAAAAACACTCTACAGAATTAAATCACAACTTGCAACTATTGAAGTAAAGGCGCGCCACACAAGAACTAACATCTATTCGAGTTGGTTACTATTACTCTGTTGTTTAACTCTTTGTTACAGCATAAGATAAATAGAAACATCAACAAATGCAATCCACGATTTGTATAGCAATAGCAAGAACCATAAATCAATAAACTAAACTGAAATGTAACTACCTAATCACTGCAATCCCTACCAAAGAGGAGGGCCCTTCCTCCTCAACAAGGCGCAGTAAGAACACAAAAAGTGGTTAACGAATCAATTAGAAAGTAACAACATCACCATGCCAATTGATATTGAATAAGTTTAGGATTACAGAAATAGAGTAACAATACTCTTCTATATGTTGTCTACTAATACATAAGAAGTCAATTCCTTTATAATTATTACAACCCAATAATTAGAAAGCAGATCAGTCATGAGAATCTCTTGATTCTCATTTTGATCAAAAATAAAGAAGTTACAACTTATTACTAAATAAATATACATCAATTGCAACTACTTGAGTCTTGTTGCTTCAAGAATAAACAATCCTACCACCAACAACTGTTATGTGGAATAGTACCCACATTTCTAGCTTCGGTGCAAAAACATTGAGAAAATGGTGGTTCGAGATGATGCGACATAACTGATGACAACATTGTTGATGTGACGGAGGATTCACGTGAGGTGTAACAACATCCAATGTGTAACAGCAACCTATAATAGCATCCAATGTGTAACATTTTTCTATAACAGCAACAACTTGCAACAACAACAACCTGTAACAGCACCTACTATATAGCAGCGGTCTGTAACAAAACTCAGGGTGTAATAGTGAACTGTTCTACCCTTTCCTACAGTTAATCCTTACTACATGTTTGCTTCATAGCTTCATTCGCATGAGCCACCACTTGAAAAAGATGAACTTCCCAAAATAATCCTTCAATGCTCTCCCAGTTAGCCACAGAAAGGAATAAAGCCTCGTATTATTCGGTAAATACAAAAAAGTAACATAAAAGTAAAATGGATGAAAAAGGTAAGAAAACAAAGAGTTTGGTCATATAAGGGCACAGTCTTGAAGGGAAGAAAGGTCAAAATAGGGAAAGATTTTGCAAAAAATAGGAAAAAACCCACAACCATCAGATATCCAGAAGATCTTCCCTTACTCCCTTAAGCAGGACCAACTTTAGTGACTCAGGGTCAAGTGTGCACCTGGCCCTTTTGTAACTAAGCTAGAATATTTCTTCGTAATCCTCTAAGGATTCATCATTGCCTATGGTCATCCTAAAAATTTCTTCTTTAGTATTCTTTGATTGACAGTAGTCCCAATATTTGTTGTTAAAGGCCTGTTGCATCTGAGCCCAGGTTGTGATCCTATCTCCAGGCAAACCCATGAACTAGTGCAATGCTACATCCTTGAGGGTAGATGGAAATAGTTTTAACTTTTTCTCATCATCTGTATAGTCATAGGTTCGACATATAATAAAAAACTCAAATACGAAATTTTTGGGGTTCTCTTTAGTCAGGCCATCGAAATAAGGTAGGGCAGAGGGGCTTATATTTTTCATCTTAGTGTCCCCATTGGTTTCCCTGATGGGAAAGGCACCCTCAACTCTCTCTCTCTATTCCCTCTGTCATTTCTGTTTTTAGCCATTGGTTCAATACGAATGGGTTCTTCTTCTTCTTTTTCTTCTTCCCCTGTAAGTTCTTCAAATATTTTAGGTTGCTCACCTAAGGTTCCTCTAGTTCACAGCCACCGAAGAAGAGGGAAGGTTGGATATTGGATGTAGTGGGGGTATTTTGCACAAATTTCCCTAAGTTGTCCCTATTCCTACGAGGCATGAAAGGAAATATTTTTGGTTTGGTTTTGTATTTTTTTTTAAACATGGAAAGTACTTACAGTATTGAAATTGTTTATTAAATGAAAATTACTAATAGAATTAAAAAGCTACTTGCTAAATTGAAATCTTGCTTGCAAAATGGAAAGGAAAGAAGAAAATGCAAAATGGAAGAAAGGAAACAGATAGATTACTTTTGTAGAAATAAACTAATTGTAGAATATTGAAGACAAGAAATAGAAGAAAATAAAGAAGTAACCACATTCTACTCAGACACCTCCCCAAAAACGATGCCAAAAAGTGATGAGTGCCAGTATTATAGCAAGGATGTTGCAACTCCTGGGCTACCAGCTTTACTTATCAACCTGGGGTTCATACAAACTTGGAGGTGACAATGCTGTATGCACAAGTAAAAGTGATGGTTCTACCTATTGTCACTACTCAGCTGGTGAGAGACCACTGGGGTTCCAAGCCAGACCTCTATGGAGTCAGAAGAAGCTCAATTCTTTGATGGAAGAACGGTAAATCTACTTCTAAGAGAGTTACTCTACTGCAATAATGGAGAAGGTTGACATGTAATGCTAAATCACACCATTCCCTAATTAACCATTTAAGAAGCTATGTTAGGTATAAATGCTAAATCAACATGAAACAAATGCTACTATCTAAGTTGTATAAGTAAGAAGCATCAAACAACACTAATGTGCAAGTAAAGAGACTAAACTAAATCAGTTTTTTCTTTTTTGGTCTTTTTATGCAAAATCAAGTATGTAAATTAATTGTTTTTGTGGATGTGGCAGGTGAATTAAGGATGTTTGAGGATGGCTAGAAGGGTTATGAAATGGTTGGATGGTGTGGAGGACCCCTGGGAGGCTTTTGGTGACTTCCTAGAGGTTTTCCATCAATTCGGCCTCAAAACAGGCCGTTTCAAGGAAACCTACAGGATGTACTAGAAACCTACAAGATGATCCTGTAGGAATTACAGGAAACCTACAGGATACAACCAAGAGAAAAATGTGAGGTGTTGGAGGTGATGGGTGGAATGGAGTGGAAGAGGGTTTAGGATCACTCAAGAGTCAATATCCAAGACAATAGATGGCTAGATCTGCTCAATGTGCTTGGGAGAATTTCTATGAAAAATGATGAAAAACTAGTGAAGGTGCTGGTGAAAACAAGGGATGGATAAGGTGGATGAAGTGGAAGGTGGTTTCTGGCTATGAATTCTTAGTCCTCTCCTAAAGCACCTGCTATGCATAAAACATGTGTGTCTTCCAAAAATCTATGCAACACGATACATTTTCATAATCTAGAAAGGCAGAATTAATGAATCAATAGCCTATACTATGCATGAAGAAAGTTGTTGAAAGGAATGAAAGAATGAGTGAGATCTATTGAAGAAATGGAGATGAAAAATATGACAATGAAATCTACCTTGAAAAACTAACCAAATACTAAATTAAAGACAACAAACTCCAAAGCTCATAAAAGAACTAGAAATCTGTGTTTTTGGGGCTGCTTCAGGGTCCCTTCCTCAGGTCATGGTCCTAGAGGGAGGAAGTGAGGCCGAGACACCTGCTAACAACCTTTTGGTGATCCTTTTTCTCCTTGCTAACCTGCTACCTGAAATAAGGCACAAATGGAAGCAAACTATTAAACGACCAATCTAATCTACACTACTTGTAACAGAAATGCATCTAAAAAGAAAATTAACAATGAAGCTATGAATCTACACTAAAAATACATGTACAATAAAGAGGAGCCTTGTCTACTAGGGTTGTGCCCTAACCCAAGAGTTTTATCTCTCTGAGTTAACTCAGTGTTGGCTCAAAACAAAACTCATTCTTATTATCAAAACAACAAATTACATCAATAGAACTTTCACAAGTCTTGCAACTCAAAAATAACTTAGAGTTTTACAATCAAAATACGAATCCTACTGAGGACCTAGGCCTCTCTACTTATACATCTGAAGTCCCAAACAAATTCCTTAAAATGAGGGAGGCTCAGCTCCAAAACTTGAGATAAGTTGGTGCTTTGTCTGTTAGTTCCTCGATTGCCTTCTAGTCCTCATGATTTGGTTGTTTGCACTCCGAGATAATGTGATGAATGGAGGAATATTCGAATGGAGGAGTAGTAAATGAGGAGGATTTACCTCCTACAATCCCTCTCCCTTTTCCTATTCGAGTTTTGACCTTAGTCTTTGCAAAGATTCCTTGATTTTCTCCTTTAACCTTGCATTCAATGCATATTAGTCCACAAAGCATAATATCCAACTCTAACTGATTTGAAATGGGGGTTTGATAACTTGTTATGATTACAAGAACCTCCCATTCAGTTAAAAAAATAAATGATCTAGGTTATATATGACATTTACCGAATTAAATACTTGAAACATGTGTATGTCTTCTTTTAACAATTTAACTACTTTAAGTCAAATTGTTTCTGTTGATATTAAACAAATACAATAGCCATATAATGCAACAAATAAGCATCAACACATAACAACAAATTTAATCTAGTATTTCACCAGAATATCATGGGCTACGTCTCCTTGAGCTTTTTTCATCTTGACTTAGCTCTTTGGTATTATGGAAAAGTTTCTTTTGCAAGTTCCACACTTAACTCCAAAGGTTACTGAACTAAACCAATGGGCTTAGAATACCATCTACATCCATGTCATGGCTATCATCACTCTGCAAACAGATCTAAGCTCTCTTAGAATTGATTCCTTCGATTAGTGCTCTGAGCCACCCTAAGCTTCTTGATGGTACTAACTCCTTCAGAATTCTTTGACTGTCACTGAAACCTCATCTCCTATCTCTAGCACATATTAGACACAAAAAATAGACTGAACATTTCCTGAACACTGCATCCCTAAACTAGGCCTTCCTCCACGACTGGCATTGGGCTGCCAGCCTGTAGCATCATAGTCTTTAGAAGTCTTCAAATGCTTCTACAAATCCTTGCAACTAATTTAGGAGGATCATTACAGTCAGCAATGACTGTTGGTTCACTGAGAATGAGTACTGGTAGCTCCTACAACTGCCTCCAACTCCTGGTTGCTCTAAGCTCCAAAATATTCTTGGATGAAAATCTCTATCAAGATGACTTCTTTAGCTTCTCTGGACTATTCCATTGGCTTCTGAAGGCTCCAATTACCCTATATAGTCTCTTGTTTCACTCTCTCCAGTCGAAAACTACTCTTGGAGTGCACTTAGTCAATATCCCCTAGGGATACTCCACTAAATTTGGTGAACTGCATCTAACTCCAATTAAAATGGCATATCCGCCTAAATTTCTCTGCTCCACCAAGCTGACCATTGGAGGTGAGTTGTTACAATAACTATTTAGGCATGCATATGAGGTGATATAATCTCGGTTGTTAGGGATAATCCTCTGTAGAGCTAACGGTCATGCAACCACGTGTCAATCGTTTGCAATTGGTGGTTACTTTGGCATCGAAAGAATTTCAAATAGCAGAATATCCACCATCTATCTTTCCCACTTGATCCAATGGATATCATGTCTTCTGCTCACCAACTAACCCAAATGATCTCCACCATCGATGTGGCCTATCCAATCGAACAGTTGTTGCACAATCTCACACAGATTCTTGCATGACCGATATCAAGTTGAGAGCGCATGAGAAAAGTAGTTTTCCTGTGCTACGTGTTGACCACTAAGGTTAATCGCTTGAAATTGTAGAATACCATTTACAACTTTTTTTTTGCACAAGATACCGTTTCGCACTTTCTGCATACTACCCACGTGCTCAATACGGAACTTAAAGAAAGATGTTTAAGGAAAGGTTTGTACAATTTAATGGACATTTCAAAGTGAAATAACTCCTTCATACGATGTTTTTTTTTTCGAACCGTTCGTGGTGCCAAAATTAGGAAGATGAGATCTATTTGGTTGCTTAGGTTTGACACTCTTTCAAACACTTTAAAATTTGAGCTATCACTAAGGTCATTGATCAATATCTGATCACTCCTCCCCATTAAGAATCTTTTGAATCCCAAAAACCTGATATACTAATCTATACTGTAGATGAGAGTATAGCACCCTCTTCCTTCAGCCTCCATACAGTTGCCTTGCATGGCTAGTGCCTTTGAACCAAAACTCGAAGGTAGTCAACAATTCCCTTCCTCAATGCGCTTTTCCTCCTGCTAAGAACTATCTTCCTTGACCTCATTCAGAATTTTTGTTGAGAAGTTTACAGAAGGTATATGAATATCGCTTCCTTGATCATTGACCCAAGGTGGCTCAAACAAACATGAGATTACATCATAAATATATGCATACTTAACTGAAACTTTCATATGTACCAATGAAAGTATGTTTTACTATGTCAATAAGTCAAACCACTTCTTACCAAGCCACTTCTATGGTGACTTTTGCTACTGCAAATCTTCTTCTGAAATCTTGTCAAAAACAACATAATGAAAAAAAACAACTTGACGACATAAATTCACATCATGTGAATCATCATCATGTCTCTTACATCTGGATGTACAAATGATCGACTAAATCAAAAGCTGACAAAAACATACCTTTTCAAACAACTGACTCTCCAAGTCAAGCATGTACAAAAAGAACTTGACGATTCTTTTTCAAAAGTAGAAAGAATTCCACCTCTTGTGAAACACTTCATCATTATCTCCCTTTTTCAATCTTGGAGACAAAATCAACTTTTCCAAGTCGATATGACATTGCATGCATGTCTAAACAAATCAATCGACCATCAATTCAATTACATATACATGTTCAAATACAATGAAGTCATCAACATTCCTTTGTTCGTACATACCATTCTCATTCATGTATTCCATTCTTCAACTTTTTCTCAGGCACAATCATAAGTACAAGATCCTCAATCATATGTAAATGTATCGACAAAGCTGAAATGAACATAATTTTTCTACACTAAAGCAAGTCTCATACTCAAATTTTTCATTCACCTTTTTCGTAAAACCCTGCAACTTGCATTCCATTGGCAAAGAATGTATCAAATCAAAAGACACACAACCTTTAATTGGATAAGAACTCTAACCATTTCTCACCAATCCACATCAAAGGCACTTCCTTTAATTGCATATTGACATCAAATGTGGATCATCTTGAAACACATCAATTATGGAAACTTCCTTTCCATTCTTACCATTCTCCTTTTCCACCTTCTTCAAATTTCGTGGAAGCATTGTTGGATTCAAAATCCATCACTTTTCAGCGATATGAACTTTCTTATGACAATAATTGCAACATATGTTCATCCTTTTTATAGCTTAATTTTCCTTGTCCAATCGACCTATGGCTTCTTGCCTCCTTTTCTTCAAAAGTTTCTTGTATGTGGCCATTTTATTCCAACATCTAGAAACACTATGGTTAACTAAAACACAAAAGGAACATGCAATTATTTTCCAATGCTTATGTAGAAATTTACCATGCTTTACATAATCAAAAGAAATGTGATTGAAATCAGATTTATACCTTCCTCTTTCGCCTTTTTTGCCTTCATGAGAAAGTGAATCGAAAGAAGAAGTGGCTCCCTTCGTAACACCATCAATCACATCAATGGTTTTAGAGCTTTCACAACTCCCTTGTTTGAGTGCATGCTTATGAACACCTTCTTCTTGCAAAGTATGTTTCAAACAATTGCATTCCGCATGAATACAATCTTTACAAACTTAAGCTAGATAACCTAAAATGAAACTCCTTCTATGAACTATTGTGGTTGCCTTCATCTCTACTTTTGAACTTTATCCATAAGATTGTCCATAGCCAAGACCCAAATACTTAGTCCTTTACTCAACCATTATTGGCTCAACTATGCCTTGTGCATGTTTTCCCAATCCTTTTCCTTCATAGCCCATTTTTGACATCAACTTGGACCCTATCCCTCTTGTATGTTTTTCAAAAGAACCAACATAAACATTCTTAGAGGAAATTGAAGACAAATTAGAATTGTTTACCTCTTCTTCAAACTGATGCTTGACTAAGGCTTCTTTGGAAACAAGGAGTTGTGTCTCAAACTCGTGCATCCTTTCTAGGTTCATATTTGCAATATGAAGTTGTCTCTCCATTTCCTGCAATTTGTCAAAAAGAAACTACTTCTCTTCCTTCCTGGAATTCAACTGCTCTCGAAGTTTTGTGCTCTTCCTTTCATCTTTATATATTTGTTTCAACATATCCATCATGATGAAAAAGTCTCACTTCATGTCTTCATCAAAGAATCTTGTGAAGGAGGAGGATTTTGAAAAGTCACTTGTAGAAGTTGTCATCATAAAAATGAAAAAAATAACTTCAACAAAATTCACAAAGATTTCAAAGAACTAATGGTTGTAGATTCAAACTCTTATTCAAGTAGCCTTTTGCAAATAAACCCTCTTGTGCTTCAAGGGTTTCCTTGAAGTCCTTCGGTAAGGAGAATGCCTCCACTCCTTCTTCCTTCTTGTCCTCTCCTAGACTTAGCTATTAGTAGCTTTCCCTTCACCTTCGCAAACTCAAGCAACAGTCAGTTTACAAACAGTCAAATTCTTTGTACTGTTTAAACACCTTTTAAGTCAAACAAGCAACCTACTGCTTTGTCAATCAAGCAACCTGTTATGATACCACCTAATCTGAAATGGGGGTTTGATAACTTGTTATGCTAACAAGAACCTCCCACTCAGTTAAGCAAATAAATGATCTAGCTTATATATGACATTTGTGGAATTAAATACTTGAAACAGGTGTATGTATTATTTTAATTGTTTAAGTGCTTTAAGTCCATTTGTTTATGCCGATATTAAACACATACAAAAGCTATATAATGCAGTAAATAAGCATCAACACATAACCACAAATTTAATCCAGGATTTCACCCGCATATCATGGGCTACGTCTCCTTGAGCTTTTGTCATCTTGACTTAGCTCTTTGGGATTATGGAAAAGTTTATTTTAAAAGTTCCACAATTAACTCCAAAGGTTACTGAACTGAACCAGTGGGCTTATAATACCATCTACATCCCTTTCATGGCTCTCATCACTCTGCAAACAGATCTAAGCTCTCTTAGACTTGATTCCTTCAATCAATGCTCTGAGCGACCTTGAGCCCCTTGATGGAACTAACTCCTTTAGAATTATTTAACTGTCACTAAAACCTCATCTCCTATCTCTAGCACATATCATACACCAAAAATAAGTTGAACTTTTGCTCAAAATGAGCATTACATCCCCAAACTAGGCCTTCCTCCATAGTTGGCACTGGGCTACCTGCCTGTAGCATCTTGGCATTTAGAAGTCTTCAAACCCCTCTACAAATCCCTGAAATGGATTCATAAGGCTCATTACAGTCAGGAACGATTGTTGGTTCACTAAGAATGAGTACTAGTAGCTCCTACAACTGCCTCCAACTCTTGGTGGCTCTGAGCTCCAAAATATTCCTGGATGAAAATATCTATGAAGACGACTTCTTTAGCTTCTTTGGACTATTCCATTAGCTTCATAAGGCTCCAATTAGCCTAGCTAGCCTCTTTTTTCACTCTCTGCAGTCGAAAACTGCTCCTAGAGTGCATTCAGTGAATATCCCCTAGGGATACTCCACTAAATTTGGTGAACTGCACCTAACTCTAGTTAAAATGGCATATCCGCCTGAATTTCTCCGCTTCTCCAAGCTGACAATCGGAGTTGATTCGTTACAATAACTATTTAAGGTGCACATATGAGGTAGTATAATCCCAGTGGTTAGGGATAATCCTCGGTAGAGCTGGCGGTCATGCAACTGCATGTCAACCATTTCCAAACGACAGTTATGTTGGCATTGGAAGCATTTCAAATAGAGGAATCTACACCATTGATATATCCTTCTCGATCCAATGGATATCATGTCGTCCGGTCACCAACTAACCTAGATGATCTCCACCGTTGACGTGACTAGTCCAATCGAACGACTGTCCCACGATCTCACGCAGATTCTTGCACCACTGATATCAAGTCGAGAGCACATGAGAAAAGTAGTTTTCCCGTGCTACGTGTCGCTAAGGTTAATTGTTTGAAATTGTAGAATACTATTTACAACATTTTTTCTGTGCGAGATAGTTTCCCACTTTTCGAATACTACCAACATGCTCAATACGGAACATAAAGAAAGACATTTAAGGAAAGGTTTATGCAGTTTACTAGACATTTCAAATTGCGATAACTCCTTCGTATGGTGTCAGTTTTTTGAACCACTCATGACATTGAAATCAGGAAGATGAGATCTATCCGGTCACTTAGGTTTGACACTCTTTCGAATACTTTGAAATTTGAGCTATCATTAAGGTCATTGATCAATATCTGATCACTAACTTACCTCATTAACAAAATATAATAAAAAACATGTAATAGGTTATGAGAAAAGTTGGTTTGACTAAGCTAGGAGGTGAATTAAGGACCATATAATTACCCAATGATGACGCTCATTAAGCTTGTTCACTGAACAAATGTTTCTAGCAAGGTTAAGTTTTTTCAAAGAAATAAGGTTCATTTTGATACTCAAATTCTCTAATTATTTCTTTAACTTTCCCTACTTATAGAACTAAAAAATCGAAATATTATTAGAGATTTTATTTTGAGAAGGCAAAAGTAAATACTACATTAACGTTTATTTTCCTAAGAATCTTAAAGACAATATAATACAAAAATAGAAGATGTTAGTTTTCTAGGAAAAGTATTTTTTTAGAAGTTTCCCATTAACGGGCAAGGAATCTATTTTTCCTGACAAGTCTTGCAATAGAAATATTGATTGACTAATTTTCTCAATGATTTGGAATGGTCCAAGCCACAGTATTTGGAACTTCGTATGCTTACCTTTTTCCTCATGTGCTTTGCCCCATTTCAAAACTAGAACACTTACTTCAAAAGTTTTATGACTGGCAGAGGTTGTATCAAAAGAGGCCTCGACTAAGTGTTGATTATGGGAATGGGTAGCTTTAGCCTTTTCTCTTTCTTCTTCGAGTTTAAGGATCTAAAATTGTCTTGCTTGAAGAGAAGGAACTTCATTAATAAATTTCACTAGGGCGAGAGATGGGATTGCTATGTTTGTAGTGAGAACTGCTTCTTTCCCATAAACTAAAGCAAAAGGAGAAGAACCGATTGAGGCCTTTTGTGTTATTCTATCTGCCCAAAGAGCAAATGTCAATGCTTTATGCCAATTCCTATGCTTTTTGATCATAGTCTCTTGATTCTTATTAAGTTTTTGTTTTTTGATTTGGCTAATCCGATACCTTGTGGATAATAGTTGGCTGAATATTTCAATTTGAAACCTCTTTTCAAAGCAAATTCTACCATAGTATTTCCAGAAAAATAAGATGCATTATCAAACATTAAAGTTGTGGGGAGGCAAAACCTAGTAATTATGCACTGATCAATAAAATTTGTAATACTTTCTATATTAGCTACCTTTAATGTGATAGCCTCTACCCATTTCGTGAAATAATTAGTAGCTATAAGAATGTATTTGTGTTGCTTGGAAGAGTTAGGAACAATCTCATGAATTATATCTAATCCCCATTGTTCAAATGGTTGTTGGATATTGACTAGCTGCAAACAAAATGCTGGTTTCTTTTCTCTTCCAGCTGTAGTCTGAAAAATTTTCCATTTTCTTGCGTAGTCATGTCCATCCTTGAACAATGTTGGCCAATAATAACCTACATGTAAGATTTTATGAGCTGTGGTACTTCCTCCGAAATCACCTCCAACTGCTCCATCATGTAACTCCTGCATAACCCTTTTAGCTTCAAGTTTCTCAATGCATCTTAATAAGACTTAATCATAATTTTTTCTAAATAATACATCATCAACAAATTGATACTGATTTAATTTTAATCTTAAAGCACGTTTTGTTTTGTAATTGAGATGCATAGGAGCATATCCATTCTTCAAATAAAAGTTCAAATCAACATACTATGATTGTGTATCATTGAGGCTTACCTATGATATTTTTACTTCACTACCTTGGTCTTCTTCTATTAATAAGTGGGAAGCTCCAGTTAACATCCTGCAAAAACCTTGGCGCCTAACAATTTTAGCTGGGCATATTTCTACATCATATTCTTGAAGTGCAGTGACCCAATTGGCTCTTTTCTCCCCCACTTCTCTTTGAATCAAAAGTTTCCTTACTGTAGGGTAAGGTACTATTATCTTTGTATGTTTTTTTGAGGCGAATGGTCTAAAATATTTCAAGGTTTTAAAGATAGTAAAAGCTGGTTTCTCAACAACTTAGTAGTTTAACTTGACACCTTGTAAATTTGAACTAAAAAAAAAGATAGGTGCTTCTATGTTTTGATCATTTAGTTGTGTTAAAACTATCACATATGATGTATCATATGAAAAAGTGTACAACACAAAAGGTTTGGGAAAGTCTGGAGTGGTTAAAGGAGGAGCATTGATGATGGCCCTTTTGGTTAACTCAAATGACTCTCTTTCATTTTTACCCAATTTGAAGGCTGCATTGTTTCTTATCATTGATTGGAGGGGTAAAACAATCTGTTAGAAATTTGGAACAAATCTTTCTACAAAATTGATCTGGCCTAGGAATGATTGCATGGTATTTTTGTTATGTGGGAGAGGAATCTTTTCAATTTCTTGGATTCTATCAGGATCAATATAAATCCCTTTCTTGGACACTATGAACCCAAGAAGCTTTCCTTCTGCTAAAGAAAAGTATGACTTTTTGGGATTCAAAGAAATGCCATATTTCTTTCAGCTTTCAAAAATATTCTTTAGGTCCGTCAAATGATTTTTTTGTTCCTAGAGTAGACTTTAATGTCATATAGGTAAATAACAACTGATTTATTAATTATACCATTAAAATCAATATCCATGGCATATTCGAATGTAGTACCCGCATTGATAAGTCCAAAAGAAATCTTCTAATAAGCATATGTTCCCTAGCTGGTCCTAAATTTCGTCTTTAACCTGTCATATACATGTACAAGGATCTGATTGTATCTCGAAAATCCATCTAGAAAAAACATTAAATCAGAAGCTGCAACTGCTTGCAATATTTGTTCCATGGTAGGCAAAGGAAAATCATCCTTTTGACAATCTCTATTCAGGTTTCTAAAATCAATACAAATATTAATATTGACATTCTTTTTCTTTACTCAAACAATATTCAATAACCATTTTGAGTGTCTAACAAGAAAGATTATCTTTTCTTTAAGAAGTTTTTTCAACTCAAATTTGATTTGACTTTCAAGGTTTGGATGAATCTTTCTTAGCTTCTATTGAACTGGTTTCTCATTAGAAGTCATTGGTATAGTGTGTTGAATTACAGAGGAATCATAGGTCTTGAGATATGAATAATCCTAGGAAAAGACACTCTTATATGTTTTCAACACCTTGATGAATGATATCCTTTATTTAGGTGATAAGCCAAGACCTAGGTGGAAATTTGGGGTTTTTCAGTTGTACCTAGGTTGACCACTTCAAATCTCATAGTAGAACTCTGAGTCTTGGTAATCTTCTTAAATCTATCTTTCAAATCATAGAGATCTTCGATTTTGACTACAGATTTTGGAACTGGGTTTTGATCTTGTTTATGGTTGATTTGGAAGTCGTGCTCATGTTCGTTTACAATTTGTTCCTCATAAGATCATTTTGATGTAAGGAAATGGATTATATTAGCATCATTATTAAACACTCTCCAATTTCTTACATTATCAGGAATGGGTGGTATATAAACTAACTCTATTGAAAATCTATCTGGAATAAATTCTTCTGAAGGTATAAGTTTGGATGCTACATTGGCAAGTAAGTCAGCACTTGCATTTTGTAATCTCAGGAATTAAGAAATGTTAAAAGCAGTGAAACAAAAAGTAAGATTCTGGGCTAAAGTTTGATAATGTTTGAGATGCCCAAACATGCAATGAATTGTGTTTCTTACCTATTTAATAACTATTTCTAAGTCTCCATATACTTACAAATACTTGACATTAAGGCAAATGGATTTGTACAGGCCTTGAATCAAAGCTTCATATTCTGCAATATTGTTAGTGCATTGAAATTCAAGTCTATAGGCTAACATGGTTTTTTCTCCTTGCAGGTTGATTAAGATGCATCCTGCACCTGCGCCATATTCAAACTTGGAGCCATCAAAATAAAGGGTCCAAAAGAGTGAATTATTTACAACTTTATCAACTATATCTACACACTTAGAAGCATTTGTTTGTGACAAATTTTTTTTTGAGATATTACAACATTATCTAGAAAGGGATATCTTTGAGCATTAAAGGATCCAAAGAATGACTGAGCTGAGTAGTTTCCAATAATGTTATTATTGAAATCTACAAGTTCATTGCTTCCCTCGAGATCAATGGTTGTGTACTTCTTGAATTACTCATGGTCTACTCTGATTTTGGTTTGGTTTACCATTGTTTGGCAACCACATGTGGGATCAATTAGTTACAAAGTATCTGTGCAACATTTTAGACCAATCCCTACTTAGAATTAAACCATAAAATTCAGGGATATCAGCCACTAGAATATTGATTATCTGTGAACCTTTTGGATTAGAGGAAATCCTTATTGAAACTGATGCTATCTCTCCAAGTACCTCTACTTTAGTTCTATCCAGTTGAACTATGTGTACAACGGATTTTTGAGATGTAATATTCAATTTGGTGCACATAGTTCTTGGGATAATATTGAAGAGGCTCCTGAATCAACAAGACAATTATGGACATTTCTATTGAAAATCTCATAAGTAAGAAGAAATAGAGGTGTATGAGAGATAGACCTATCACCTATCAAAACTAAATCTGAGGGATTTACTTTGTTTGAAGATGGAGGTTTTCACATATCATAAGCAACTTGAGTGACCATGTTGGATGGAATAGGGGCTATAGGAACTGCTTTTAACTCTCTTATTAATATTTTTTGTTGTTGTTTAAGTTTAGTCAGCTCATGTAATGAAATATTCACCCTCGTCTTTTTCATATCATCGACTATGTTATATTCCATTATATCTGAGATTACTAAAGTTTTGGAAGTAGTTGGAGGATCTAGTGGAATAGAATCAGTTTGAGTAGTCTTAGATTTCTTACTTACTATCTTCTCCATTATAGGAGTAGCAGTTTTTTGTTTCTGAATTGTTGTAGACATATCAGGAGAGTTTTTACTTCTTGTTGTTACTGGCATAGCTTGTGCTTCCTCTTCAGTTGGAAGAATGCAGTCCCACATTC